>VMDO01004943.1:72291-86931 GCA_007922755.1 Pedetes capensis | reverse complement strand
TCATGTGTTTCATGGCTTTATGGACCTCTTCATTTGAGAACTGTCTCCTCAGTTCCTTTGCCTATTTGTGTATTGGGTTATTTGTTTTTGGGGGAGTTTTTTTCTTGAGTTCTTTATAAATTCTAGTAACTAGAGCTTTATCTGATGTAAAAAATGGGAAGATTTTTTCCCATTCTGTGGGGGTTTCCTTGACTCTGTTAATTGTTTCTTTTGCTGTGCAGAAGCTTTTTAATTTCATGTAATCCCATTTATCTATTCTTGTTGCAATTTTTTGAGCAATTGGAGTCCTATTAAGGAAATACTTTCCTATGCCTATATGATGGAGTGTATTGCCTATCTTGCCTTCTATAAGTTTTAAAGTTTCTGGTTTTATGTTGAGATCTTTTATCCATTTTGAGTTAACTCTCGTGTATATTGAGAGATGCGGGTCCGCTTTCATTTTTCTGCATGTGGTTGACCATGTTTCCCAGCACCATTTGTTGAAAAGGCTGTCCTTTTTCCAGTTTACTTGCTTTGCTCCTTTGTCGAAAATCAGGTGGCTATAGGTGTGTTGAGGTATATCTGGGTCTTCTATTCTGTTCCAGATGTCTTCGGGCCTATTTTTGTGCCAGTACCAAGCTGTCTTTGCAACCACTGCCCTGTAGTATACTTTGAAGTCAGGGATTGTGACTCCACCTGCATTAGATTTGCAGCTTAAAAGTGTTTTGGCTATACGTGGTCTTTTGTGATTCCATATGAATTTTTGGATCATTTTTTCTATTTCTGTAAAGTCAGTCAGTGGAATTTTAATGGAATTTTAATGGGTATTGCATTAAATCTATAGATTGCTTTTGGTAGGATAGCCATTTTTACTATATTAATTCTCCCTATCCAGGAGCAGGGGAGGTCTTTCCATTTTTCAGTGTCCTCTGCTATTTCTTTCTTTAAAGTTTTGAAATTTTCCTTGTAGAGATCTGAAGGGTGTTTGGTTAGATTGATTCCAAGGTGTTTAATTTTCTGGTGGGCTATCATGAATGGTATTTTTCCTGAAATTTCCTTCTCTTTCTGTTTGGAATTGGTGTAAAGAAAAGCTATTGATTTTTGTGTGTTAATTTTGTAGACTGCGACTTTGCTGAAGGAGTTAGATAGATCCAGAAGTTTTCTGGTTGAGGTTTTGGGGTCTTTCAAGTATAAGATCATATCATCTGTAAATAAGGATAATTTGACCTCTTCCTTGCCAATCTGTATCCCTTTGATTTCTTTCTCTTGTGTGATTGATTTTTAATGATGCTTACTACCCAGCTGTTACAGGTAGCTAAATGAGGGAAAATTGGGCTGCACTTTTTCCCCTAGCAATGGGTAGCCTCCCTGTTTAATAAGACCCATACTGAAACTCATGTCATAATGAAACCCATTAAGTTGTACGTTAAAAATTTCCAATAAAAAAAAGACCCAAACCAAGTGTTGAGTATGACATTGAAGTTGAAGTGATGTGAAGGTTACATGCATTACTAGATGAACCACTTGACCTGTAGCCATGTCTATCCTTGAAGGTATGTCCAGAATCTTTTTCTGTAATTTGCACCTTCAGAAATCATTTTGCTCTTTACTCAAAATTCTCCATGGCTTTTCACTAACAAAATAAAATTAAAAAACAAAACAAAACCTTGTCCTAGCTTACTGTGCCATGCTTAACATGATCCCAGCCTCATTTTAGAGATTAGGTTCTGCTCTTTTATGCCCTCTTAGGAACCTACCACAACTGTGTGACCACTTAATTCTCTGTTTGCCAAACTTGGACTCATGTCTAAGCCGTGCTCATATTGAGCCATCCAGCCTATGGAGTCTTAATGCTTACATGCTGCTTCTCCAAGTCCTAAATTGGCTGGAGTCTCTTCCAAGGAGACCTCCTCCATGAACCTTGGCACACCTAGAAATTAGACACTGCTAATTCTGCCTGTAAATGAAGTGAACTGCATAGTTATCTACTTGTTTCTATTCACAACTAGAGAGCAAAACTCCTTGGGACTTGGACCCTCTACGTGTTTCTTTGTATCTTCTGTTCCCCGAGAAAGCATAGAGTACTTTCAGTCTGGCACAACTGTGTTGAGCACCGGAATGAGGAGATATAAGATGGTCAAGTCACAGTCCCTGCCCTCTGGGTGCTCACACAGTATGAGAGAAGAGAGAAATGGTTTTACAAACACATGCACACCACCCCCAGCTCTGCTATAAAGTGAAAAGACTCTAAAACTTATACTATTAAAGGTATGTATTATATTTGATGAGAGTTTGGAGGAAGGTGAAATTTCACTCTCTTGATAGTGGGGAGGGCTTATAATTTGAGGGGCTGATACTTGAATTAAATACTAAATTAGATATTTGACCAGGCGAGGTGGCACACACCTATTAATCCCAGTAACTCAGGAGGTAGAGGCCGGAGGATTACAAGTTCAAGGACAGAGGCAGCCTGTGTAATTTTGTGAGACCCTGTCTCAAGGTAACAAATAAAAAGATGGCTACAGGTGCATCACAATTGTAGAATGCCTGCAAAGTATGCATGAAGCCCTGGGTTCAATATCCTAGTACAAAAAAAATAGATATTTGAATTTTGATGATATTGGAAGAAATGATATACTTAATGTTTTCTTGCAGTGCGTATATTTTAGAGAGAGGGAAACAGTATTTTAAATTAGGAAACTTGATACGTTTGCAAAATTTGTCAGTGGCAGGTATTTTAATGTTCCTATTACACTGCTGGGCTGAGTTTAGCTCAGTTAGTAGAGTGCAGCTCTGTGCTCTCTGAGACCCTAGGTTCCATTCCCAAGACCATAAAAATGGGAGAAGAATCTGGCAGCCAACTCCCAAAACAATCAGCCATTGAAAACCCCATGAATAGCAGAGAAGCACTGACATGGTGCCGGGCATGGCACAGTGTTGGAGAGCGTTTCATTCTGTTGTACCTAGAGTTGCTATGAGTTGGATCCAACTTGACTTAAAAACAACAACAACAACATTGCACTGCCAGGAGTTTTGAGCAGTACTACTGCTTCCTCAAGTTTTGTTAACATTCTTTTGAGTCACCAGAACATATAGAGCATCTGAGTTTTTAGAGGGTAAGAAACTTTTCAGACCCCTTATGTAACACTCAAATCACTCAAGAATGTTCTCTTTTGAAAGTACTTCAAACCTGCCACGAAGTTAGCCTTTGGGGAAGAGAAAGGCTGGTAACATAAAATATCAGCTGAGAGCCTTTGAAGATGAGTGATGTGATTTCTCCTTAGGATGCAAAATCACATACCGCCACACATGTTTATGGAAATGAAAAATGTCAGAAACATATTTATGTAAACTATGGATCAGATTTGCATATATAATGTTGCCTCCTGTCTTAAGACCAGCAACGATTGATGCTTTGTATTTTGTTTTTCAGAAGATTTCTCTAGTCCTAGGATTTTGCTGTGTGTTAAAACTATTACCTCTTTGCAAGGTAAATTAGTATTATTAAAAGATAGGCCTATGTTGTCTAATACAGTAGCCACTAGGCACATGTCAATTAAAATTTAAATTAAAAATAGATTTCCTTAGTTGCATAGCCACATTTCATGTATTCCATACTGAATTAAGATACACAGTACAGGAAAAATACCCAGTTGTAAAGAATTAGGACAAAAACCAAATGTAAAATATTAAGAAAATTTTATATTTCTTATATGTAGAAATGACAATACTTGTATTGTTGGGTTAAATAGAATGTGGTATTAAAATTAAATTTAATTTTCTATCATCTAGCCAGGCACAGTGGCGCACACCTATAATCCCAGCGGCTTGGGAGGCGGAGGCAGGAGGATCACAAGTTCAAGACCACAGGCAGTCTGCGTAACTTAGCGAGACCCTGTCTCAAAAAAAGTAGAAACAAAAATGGGCTGAGGGTGCAGCTCAGTGGTCCAGCACTTGCAAAGCACGCAAGCGTGATTCCCTGGATTCAACCCTCAGTACCAAAAAAAAAATTAAAAATAAATAAAAAAATAAAAATAAAAAAATTTATATCCTCTAGCTTTTTTATTATTGTTTCTTAAAAACTTAAAATTACTTCTGTGACTTACATATTTCCATTTGACAGTACGGTTTGGAAAGCTCCAATGTTTTTAAATCTATTGTTTTAATACGAAGATTTACTGAATGGGCTCAGTAACCATTTTAGAAAATAGAGTAATTTGTAATTAGTGGATATGATGTATATGATTTTATGATTCCTAAAATCTTGTGCCTGTAATTTTGACCAGATCTACCAAATAGTATTTTTTTTTTCTTGCTAAAAGAAAGCTTTATCCCTGTTCAGGCCATTACCTTTACTTACTCATTTGTTTGTTTGTTTGTTTGTTTATATCCAGTTTAAACTTTATTCTTTGCTTCTTGATTGACTAATGATTAAGGCTAGGTGAAAGACCAGCATTAGGATTTAAATACTTCATAAGTGTTTCCATTGCAGCATTTTTTTCTTTTACAGGAACATGCAGTCAGTGCAATATCTATTTCAACCTAGCACAACTGTACAGAGCACTGTTAATCTGAAGAATTTGTGTTGAATGAAAAGATCTTCAGATTAAACCATTCATTTTCCAATTAGAAAAATTTTGTTTCCCATGAAAGCATTTGACTCAAAAAATAGCTTTTATACAGAAACATTTTGAATATTCCTCAAAGTTGCTTAATTTATTTATATGAGTTCAAACTAGGTTCAGTGTAATTTTTCAGTTAGTTTTAATGTAGTCTTGCTAGTGTTGTGTTTTAGTGTTAGCCCAGCTGTTAATACTGTTGTCATTTGCTTGCTTATGTAAAAAGAGTGATCTAGAGCAGAAAAGAGACTTCCTAATTTATGAGTTGTTAATATTTTTTATGTTATTTGGAACATCAAGATATAGTAGGTTGGGGAGACAAAGCTCTTATGAATTTGACAGAAAATTAAACCATTGTGATGATTTTAAGCTAACATTACTGAAATTGTAGTGATGTGCTCTTAAATATAAATAAAGGGAAATGATGCCTTTCTGTATTCCATGTGAGCTAGGCAGTTTGGTCGTTAGAAAGATAAAGCAAAGAGCTCCAAAGATAGGATGATAAATAGGAATATTGGGGGGTTTGCTACGTTAAATCAAACTGTCTGAATAATTACCAGTATTGAATCCTTTCTTCTAAACTTAAACCATTCTCTCTGTCTCCATCTATGGTAACATATCCATGGAAACACAGTAGTCTCCTCATGGTTTGCTCACTGGTTTTGTATTAAGAAAGGCCAAACAAACATGTGAGAAAGAGAAAAACTATTTCATATCGCACTTTTCCTATTTAGCGAGACCTAGGGAAATGTTTATTTCTGAACAACTGCCTTTACTCCAGGTAATCAGCTTTCGGGCTCCTGCAACTGTAGAAATGTTACCAGAATCTTAAGAGTGACAAGAAATTATTGTTTCTGAAGACAGCTTGTCACTTTTTCCTCATAGGATTTGGCTGGGGTTCACTGCTCTCTTTGGTCTTATTTGAATTATATTTTATCAGTCAGACAAAATAATATTCAACTATTAATATCGTTCTGCTAAAACAGTTTAGAATAAAGATTTAATGTTCTCTTTTTCAGTGAAGAGCTTGTGCCCACCGTGCAGGACTGTAATAAAAGAGAAACAAATGAGGCAGCTCAAAGTTATGGCTCTCTATGGCTTTTAGGTCTCTCATACATTTTTATAAAACATATATCAGTACTTCTGAATTGTTAAATTGAGTTATTTTTTAATGCAATTGTATTCAAATATAGAACTGAGAGTAATACTGCTCATCCTATTAGGTGTCAGTATTCAGAACTGGAGCTCCCCCAGCTAACACGCTTACTGCTGCTGTTATGTCTTCTCAGTAGCTGGGAGAGGACAAATGACCTGAGAGTGAGCTTCCACTTGATCTTCAAGTAAACTAGCTGAGCCCCAGGCTTATGTTCCTGCCCTTAGGCACACAGGCCACAGAGTCACCCATCTCTTTTCTCATCTGTAAAAGGGGAGTATAGGAGTTGTCACTTCTGGATTTGCCAGCAGGCTTAACAGGCCAAAGTGAGATTGAAAATGTCATGTGAATCACCCACATCGCTGTTGTTTCATAATTTTCACTTCCCAGTGAAATTCAGGAGAGCTTTTAAGAACAGACAGTAAATTTTAGCCAAATTTTCAAGAAACTGATGTATCAATAAACGTTTATGGGAGTGTGTTTTACCAAAATGATGTTAATTAGGATTAGGTTAAATAAACACCAATCAAAATAATTTTATGAAGAGACTAAAGATGGCTGTGTCCAGCCATAAGACCAAAGTGGTAATAAAATGGGCACCCATTGATTTCGTGTAAAGGGATTTAAATGAAGTGCAGGATGTGCTTCACCACTGATTCTCCCCTCAAGAGAAGGGTAAACATCGGGCCTTCCAAACCAGGAATGGTACTATTGTTCTTCCTCAGCAGTGTAACTGCTGTCACAATGCTTAGAAATGACCAGAATTTAACACACCGATCTTACTCTTGTAATCGCCCCTTCCTCTCTTGCTGCAGAAGAAGTGGAAGAGGCCAGAATGATCCTTGGTAAATAGATCACCATGGCAAGTTGTTTTGACTCTACTGAGTTCCTTGCATTAGAACAGACATCCCTAAAACACATTAGCTTACCAATACAGGAGTGAGAACATAATGCAGAAAGCCTGTGAGGTCTTTAGGGAATCTTGAGTGCTTTAGGGTGATTTATTTTGAGAGGGTTTGAACTAGATCAGCTCAAGAAAAGATGGGAGTATTCATGGTGGTGGGAAAGCAAAGTAACTGACTCCTTTTCCTTCTGAATAAATGATCTCCCTGGAAAGCCATCACAAGCAAATCTTTTATTCTGCTGTGTCTTGGGAATGGGGGTGGAGAGAGGTTAGGGACTCCTTGGAATATGCTTTTTTTTAAATTAGTTCCAGCAATATGAGATGATCCCAGTGGGGTATCAGACGGCCCTATGTGATGCCTGGACTGGTTTAATGCAAAGTTGGTCTCTTGTCAAATGAAACAGCAACTCCAGAAGGCTTGTGGCCATGAGATGGATTTAGCCTCTGAAACTAGAATGACCCACAAACCCAAGTTCTTAAATAACAGATGTTTAATGAACATGTTTGACCCAAGTGTACAAAAATGCAGACTAGGCTATAAAAAGTTTAGCAGAAGAGGGAAACAAAGATTAGGGAAGGTGAGATGAGGAGGAGGAAAAACAACGTTGAGGGATAAAGGGGGAGAGGATAATCTCAGTGTAAATGATGCAACTTCATGAGTACATGGGAAAAATAGGGGAACATAACCCGAATATGCATATGAGTTTTACTACATATTAGTCAAAATGTTCCATAAACCTTGTAAGTTGATAAAAGTCTAACCAAAAGTGATGTAATAGTTGCATAATAGAAAAAGCCAATGCTGTATTACTCTGTACCCCACCAACATTTACCAATAAAAGGAGAAAAAAAATAGAAAAAAAAAAAGTTCAGCAGAGCAAGAAGAAAGCCCAAGTTAGTGGTAGAGAATGCACAAGTCTTGAATGCCCAACTCCTTTTTCTAATTTGGAGCAATTGCATTCGATGTTATTAGGAATAGTCATTTAGACCAAATCTGAGCTTCCTGAAATTCTGTCAGCATAAACTAAATTGATATATAGGTTCAGAGAAAATGGAAGTCAGAAATACTGGCTGTGTGTTTGTGTATGTGCGTGCACAGATGTGGCCACATGCACTTGAGGGATTTTTCAGGAAACACAGGCGTGATGAGTTCTTTGTTAAGGGACATTATGAAACCATTGCAGTCCTTTTTGTGTACAAGTGGTTATAACCACAGGGATATTGTGTCCTCAAACAAACATTCAAGCTCCCTGATACCAGCTTGCCTGAAGCCATGGATATGTATAACTATGCCTCTTAATAATCTCCTTCATCACTTGTCATTGGCCTTCTCCTCTGACAGTGTCTTCTTTATGTGGAGAGGTTGCCGTATTCCTTTTGTTCATCTTAAGGTTCATTGTGTCTGTTTTAAACAATGAGAACCCATGTGTCCTTGCACAGTAAAAGGTAGCACCTGAAACTTGAGGGCATGATAGGATGCACAGCTGTAGCAATAACTGCTCTCCTTCAGAAATTTCTTCATAGTGCTGTTTTTTGACACTGGAACAGTTAGAAAAAGAAAAAATTAGATCCACTTGCATCCCAGCCAACTCTGGTTTTAGCACATGATTATTTTATTGGGGTATACGTTAATTAATCCTGAAATAGGATCGTGTGTGACATTCAAAGTTGTGTTGAGTAGCTCAGAGTTTAAATATTTTAGTTTTACAACTCTGTCATGCTGGCAGCCAACAATGATGTCTCAGTGAAGTCAGCATATGAGCCCTGCTTGCGATGACATCTGGAAAGCTTGTTTTATCTATAAGCACAGTTGTAGACAAATGAAAGCAGACAGATGTAAGGCTGGGGTGGCATCTTCGCCTCGAGCACTTTCTGGCTGTACATTTTCCAGTGTGTCAAAAACAGGGAGCTTTTATTCGGGGTTGGAATAAAAACATTCTGTCACATGCATACCCTAGCTACTGTGCTGCCTTTTTTCAGTTCTGTGGTATAAAATGGCATAGATTGTTCAAAATTTAACAGGAGGAAGAGTTAGGAGTCAGGAGGTGCCTGAGTATAAATGGGACTTGACACCAAGGCAAAGGAAGAATTGGTGTCATTTTAAGACGTTAATCACAGCCACTTTCTCCTGGGAGAGCCAGGCAGGATAGAAGAGTTGTTAGAAGGTGACTGGGAGTTCCAGGTAGATTTTTCTTTTGTTGTTACCTTTATCAGACAGGATTTACTAAGCACCTGCTGTGTACACAGAGGTCCCCATAGTAGTTCATATGAGAATGATAGAAAAAAGCTTTAGGATAGGATCACACTTAAAGATGAGTACAGGAAGTCTGAAAGTCAGTGGCATCTTTCATGGGCTCCTCTCAAGTCTTGTTTGCTCAGGGACCATTCTACAGGAAATTTTATATAAGGACAGCTTGACTTTTTTCTCTCTTTTTAGTTGTTTATTGTGGAAATAATTATCCCTCAAAATAATATGCATGCACGTATATATTGGGCTGGGGCTTAGCTCAGTTGGTAGAGTGCTGCTTTGCACTGTCTAAGGACCCAGGTTTGGTCCCCAGGACTGCAAAAATAGGAGAAGGATGTGGCAATCCACTCCTGAAGCAATCTAGAAACAATCAGCAATTGAAAACCACATGAGGGTTGCTATGAATCGGACATGACAGCACCTACCAACAACAACAACAACATGCATGTGTATATGCTAAAATGTTGGTTAAAAACAGATACTTTTAAAAGTTCCTGGTCTTATAATAGCAATATAATTAGCTATAGCTGCTATGGTGTATGAAATTAATATTTTCATCTCTGGGGATTTATGACTCCCTATTTCATGGCATATACTATATATACAAGGTAACCATTGATAATTGTTACAAAGTATGTTTTACTGAAATTTTTGGAAGCCTGGATATAACCTTTCTCAGCATCTGTTTGAAAACTGGATTGTCTACTCACAGCCAAAACCACACAGTTTAGTAGTATTGGAATCTTGTATCTGAGGAAACCATGCAGATCCATGTAATTTGTGACCAGTGAAATGATGGAAATGCAGGGAAAGGAATAGTATGTAAGCAAATGAAATATGGTCAGTTGCTTATGTCAGGACAAAAGTCTATTTCAGCAGCAAGTGTCTTTTTCTGTGACTCAAGGTGGTTGAGAGCATATCCTTTTTTTTTTTTAAGCAATAAAGTTGCATTATACTATTAACAGGGGAAACACAGTTGTCCATTTCCTGTCCCATTCCCATTGCAGCATCATCAGTCCTTTCAGAGTGCATGGTGTTTGATCCGCTGAGCCCTGATAAGTGCCTTTGTGTGTTCAAAACAGCACTTTTTTGTTTTACATGCTGTTAGGCACAGTGGAGAATATATACGTGTAATCAAAAATGTACAGCAAATTGCCATTTGTACCTGAAAAGACTAAATGGTCCAGTCAAATGGATTGTCCAGTGTTAGTGACACCTGAGTGAACTGATGGACTGGCCAAGGAAAACCCCTGGACCTTTGCATGACTTTTCACTGAAAGCCATTTGAGGGGTTCAGTGATTCTATCGCTGTTCCGCAAAGCTCTAGTCTGGCAGAGAGTCCTGGGATCTGAAAGTTTTAATGCTGTAGATAGAGTCGATTCCTCTGAGATTCTTCACTCAAATTGGAAATACAGAGGGATCTTTTCTTAATTCTTGTGATCCCAGTTCTGTCTGATAGCACTGGAGTTAGAGGTAACAGATTTCATAAATTATCTGCAAGCTGTAGAGTTCAGCAACCAGAATGATTTCATATCTCATCATCCTTCTTACTGATTTTAATGAGTGACTGTGGAGAACTGAGAGCCTTTGAATCAGTTTTTGCAGTTTCCTTCATCTGTGCCAACAGACATTTTAAAGTGTTCAAATAGAGACTATAATTCTTTCTTGTGTCACAACATGAGATTTTTATTTTTTGTTTTTATTTATTTTTTATAGTTTGCACTTCTATTGCTGAATATTTAGAGCATTTTAAAAATGTTTGCCAACGTTGATGGATTGACATAGTGGGATACAGTAGCTAGCAGAGACCTTATGCTGATAATAATTTGACTTATTTATAAGTTAACTGATTCTTTTAAATCTGCTGTAGTCATGTTTAGTATCTTGATTTTTTGAGGAATATCCTTTATGATGCAGTCTCTTAGGAAGCTGTGTTTGGACAAGAGTAAAATTATTCTTTTGCAAACATTAAAATAAAACTATGGATGTATAGTGTCCCTATGATGTCAGTAAATATTAATTATTATTGACAAATATTGATCTTATATTATTTTTGATAATGTTATTATTACTAACAACATGTTTTAGTGTCTAGCATGTACCACATATAGTGCTAAGCATTTTACGTGTGCTTATAGCTAACATAGCCTGCAGTTGTACCCCTGTGGCGTCTTATCCCGTCAGGTCTCAGAAGCTAAGCAGGGTCGGGCCTGGTTAGTACTCAGGTGGGAGACGGCCTGGGAACACCAGGTGTTGTTGGCCTGGGAGACCTACCTAGCAAGCCACTCCCAAAAACAATCAGCCATTGAAAACCCAATGAATAGCAGAGAAGCACTAACGATACTGTTTCACCTGCTGTATGTAGGGTCACTATGAATTGGACACAGACTCGATAGTGCCTAACAACAACAATAGCCAACATTTATTAAATGCTTATTATATTAAAGATGCTTTGGAACTTAAATAATCATATATAATTCTCACAGTGATCCCATGACAGGTTCTGCTATTACAGTGTCACTCTCATTTTGTCAGTAAGGACATAGGCTCAGAGAAGGTGACTTGTCTATGCTCACACATCTTTGCTTATTGGGCCACCCTATGGGTTTGTGTGTGTAGAGGCATTAAATTCTCTCACTTCTTTTTCATATAGACATTTACTTTCTACTTTAAGTATATTATAAATATTTTACTTTCTACATATGTTTTTTTTTGCTCAGAAACAAATGAGTTAGCAGTTGGTTTCAAAGAAGATGTGCTGAAATTAAACATGGCTTCATTTTCTAAGATGAAAATAACCATTTGGTAAATTAGTGATAGCATCAGTGAAGGTGATGACTTTCACGAGAGATTTGGGTCAGGCTCGAGGTTATATCTGCTGGAGAGGCAGTATAGTATACAGAGAAGCCACAGAGTCTGTGCTGCTGGGTCACTGGTGTTTGAATCCCACCTCAGCCACTTAGGAGCTCCTTGGCTCTTTGTGTGCTGTGTTTATCTTCGAAATGAAAGTGATAATATTAACAGGAACTATTTAATGAAAATATTACATATGTCAAATGAAGTGAACTTACAATGACAACTTCCATGTAGTAAACACTATATGAATATTAGCTACTCTAATTATTTTATGATAATAAGCTAATGCATGCAAGACTCAGCTTTCAAATCATTTTCAGGGTTTTAGGAATGTTTGGAGACTGTCAAAGGTAACTACTGTTCCAAAGGTTAAGCTATTACAGATAGCATTTTATTATCCTTATGGTGAGTTGTTAGAATAAACAGATAAATAATCTAGCAGATATGGTACCCAGAGGAGTTAAAGAATTTAGACCTTAAAATGAAAGTAAGGTTGTATTAGCCTAAATTAAACATTTAAAATGTTTTTATGTTTATATCTATGCTTTAAAAATGACTACTGACCCAGTAATATTAGGAATGTTTTCTCTGCAATGTTAAATTATATCACTTTTGTCTGATGCTGATTGATGATACATAAGAAGACCCTTACAAACAAATAGAATAAAATATTAATTGTAGAATTTAGATGGGAGATATGAGTGTTCACTCTAAAATTTTTTAGTTTTTCTGTGTATTTGAAATTTTTAGTGATGAGATACTGGGAGGGAAGACTCTTAGAACTCTCAATCATGGAAGGGAGAATAAAGAGACCTCTTTGAAGCTGGAAAACCTTTCCTAGCCTTGCATTCTTTGGACTGAGCCATGTCAGTTGAGGTGGTGTGGAATGCATACATGAACACTCCCCCTGAAATCCCATTTTAGTCTCTCTTTGGGATATGTTTCCAACCATCAAATTTTCTGTTTGGGGGTCCTTTTGGCTTTTATGAATTGAATTTGCATTTGTGTCTCTTGGTCATCTGTTTATTATCAGCATCATGTTGCTTCTCCATAGTCAGAACTGGAAGACCTTTCAGAGAACCAAAACTGCAGGAAGCTGCAAAGCCGTTGTCTTAGTTTAATGGCCCTCTTTCACACTAACATGCCTTTGTGACCTAGAAGAGTTTTCTAGCAGCTGTAAGGGTAATGTAAAACCCATATTTTCTGAAGATAACATGCATCTCTCCCTATTAGATTATCTATACTTATTGCATCTAACATTCATCTTATAATTTAGATTAAAAGATGTTTTTAAGCTGAATATTATGTTACAGCAATACTCTTCATTGAAGATTAAAATCAGAAATTAAGTTACAGATAACATCAGAAAAAAGTAGCATTTCATAACTGTGGAATAAATACTAAGTTTAAAATATTTGTATTCTGTATCATTTATGTCTTTTTTTTAAAAGAAAAAGTGCATCTGCTCATTAACTACAGAGTTCCAGTAGCATTATAAAGTATACCCTTCTCAGATCCGATCCTGAGTCTTGTGTTGAGTTGTGGCTTCCCACACGTTTGGTGTGTGGGGAACACCAAACAACTGAAGTATGACCACCAGAAGTGATCAGAGTAGTGAAGGGTCTGCAGCTAAGCCACCAGGAGGTCATTTGAAGATACTGAGAGTGCCGGTCTAGAAGACAGCCTACTAGAATGGAATCTCCTCCCCAACTGTAGGATTGGCATAGGCACTAGGAAGCAGACTGATTCTGAGGACTGCTTCTGTGGATTGAAATTTATAGTAAGGCAGATTTCAGCTCAGTAGGAGGAAAGATGTACAGCAGTTAGAGCCGTGAAATAATGCATCAAACTACCTCATAGTGTCATGAGCCAGATGCAGCTGAGTCAGCTGAATTTTTATTTCTGCCTGACTACTCCTATCATCTGTTTGCAGAGTTTGGAAGGCAGGGCCAAGCCTTTTCAAGAAGAAATGATAGTTCCTAAGTACCTACAAGGGGCTGGGATTTAGCTCAGTTGGTAGAGCGCTGTTCTGCAGTCTCTGAGGTCCTGAGTTCAATTCCCAGCACCTCAAAACTGGGAGAAGGATGTGGCAATCCATTCCCAAGGCAATCCCAAAACAATCAGCCATTGAAAACCCTATGAGGGTCACTATGAGTTGCACACAACTGAACAGCACCTAACAACAACAACAACACAATAAGCACCTACAAAAAGATATGCTAAGAAGTTCAGATGAGGGTCATATACACCACTCCCCTAACCTCTGAACACAGAATCCTGTCTATTCTGGTGGTTAGTTCTAAAACAGGAGCTAGTCTTTCCAAGTCTACTCTGGAAATGCGTGTCTTTTTGGAATCACTAGAAGGAAATCATGTCTTCATTTACAGAGAAATAGGTATATTATACTTTTGATTAAAAAAATGAAAATTCTATAATGTTGAAGCTGAGATGAAAATGTCTTGTATTTTTTCATAAAATTTTAAAACTTTATAAAGCTTAAGAGAATAGTCTAGATATATCAAATGTCTCCTAATGAAGGGCTCAGTTTTTCATTAAGTTTAGAATTACAGGGATAACATGCAAAAATTTTGGTTTTTGTTGTTCTGAAAAGATGAATACAAATAGCTAAAATTTTAAAGATAAATTTATATAAAAATCAAGAAAACTGAACCAGACGTGGTGGTGCACACCTGTAATCCCATCAGCTCCAAAGGCAGATGCAGGAGGATCACAAGTTCGAGACTAGAGGCAGTTTGCGTAACTTAACGAGACCCTGTCTCAAAAAATAAAAATGGACTGGGGGTACAGTTCAGTGGTCCAGCACTAGGGTACGCACCAGGCCCTAGGTTCAAACCCCAGTACATATATATATATATATATA
>VMDO01004943.1:0-72191 GCA_007922755.1 Pedetes capensis | reverse complement strand
GTAGCTGGGATTACAGGCATTCACCACTGCGTCAAG
The DNA here is from genome assembly GCA_007922755.1 of Pedetes capensis. Lineage (NCBI taxonomy): Eukaryota > Metazoa > Chordata > Mammalia > Rodentia > Pedetidae > Pedetes > Pedetes capensis. The sequence continues at coordinate 72,155 of VMDO01004943.1, read as the reverse complement.
CCCCACCAAGTGACATTCTTAATAAGATGACTGTTGCTTATACATTTAGAGGCTGGTTGAGGAAATTAAAGAGAGGGGGGTTATTTATAATCATGACATTTTTTATCAAGGAATGTTTATTTGTATTTTTTTTTTCATTTTTGTAGTACTGAGGGTTTGAACCAGGTTGTCATACACACTAGGCAAGTGCTCTGTCACTAAGCTACACACCCAGCCTCTTTTTATATTTTATTTTAGTTTAGTTTTTGAGACAGTCTTGCTAAGTTGCACAGGCTGCCTTTGGACTCAAACTTGGGATCCTCCTGCCTCAGTCTCCCCAGTTGCTGGAATTACAGGCATGCAGGCATGCATCATGGCACCTAGCTAAGAAATATTTATCTCTAAAAGCATGTGGTCTTCTGATAAAATAATGGGACATTAAACAATTTTTAAGTTACTTTCCTGTGTTTATATCTGAAAATACTTATGTACATATTAAATTATTTGATTGATAAGATATTTTTTTAAAAAGCAAATATTAAGGATACTGAGGGTACTCAAAAAGCATTCCAAAATGTCATAATGCTTTGACTGTTCTTCAGGGAGAAGTCTTTCTTGGGTTTTCACTATTTCTTCCTGCTTGGTCCTAGTGGAGAAACATGGTGGTTTGGAATACTCTCATTCTTAGGTTGTGACTAAATATGAGGGACCCTCTTGAGAGTTTCTGCTACCGTACCCCTCTTCTGGATCCTACATTGCTTCCAACTGACACCACTGTTCTTTTTCTACTAAAGACATAATAAGACCCACAAATTGGAAATTTTTTGTGTATTTTAAAACCTTTGCATGCTCACACACTCTCTCCCTCCATCTCTGTCTCTCTCTCTCCACACACACACACACACACACACACACACACACACACACAGTTGTTGTTGTTAGGTGCCATCAAGTCATATCTGACTCTTAGTGACCCTCATAGGGTTTTCAGTGGCTGATTGTTTTGAGATTGCTTTGGGAATGGATTGCCACGTCCTTTTCACACACACACACACACACACACACACATATATGAATATATATATATATATATATATGTTTTGTTTTAACATGATTTCAAAAATGATTACCTTAAAATTCTAAATAGCTAGACACAGTAACAAAGAACTTGACATGTTTAGGAAGAATATCAGCTTGTGGTATATTTAATTTAATATTTATTGAGTGCCTATACTATGTGCAAGACAGAGCTTCTAGGTTGTAGAAGTTAAAATGGTAAGCAAGACAGAACTCTGGTTCCTGCCCTCATGGAGCTTGCAAACTAGTGGGAGTCAGTGCCAAATCAAACTGCAATAAATTCTTGAAAAATACATCAATGTACACAGGGGCCTTCTGGAGTTGCTTCCTTGATGGAATGAGCTTTGTGCTGAGATCTGAAGAAGGAGTTTCAGTGAATGAGGGAAAGGGCGGTGGTGACTTTAGAGACAGAGCACAGCATGGTGTGCTGGAAGCACTGGCAACAAGCACCTCACTGTTGCATCCCAGGTGTACAGAGGAGAAATTCGAGGGCAGCATAGGGGCCTATGTTTGAATGTGCATTTGCCTTCTGTATTCCACTGCTGTTTTTCATAGTCCTTTCAGAGCTTGCCTAGGATTATCATCCATAGGAAAAAATAAACTTTTTATTGTAATGAATCAATCCTCCATTATTTCAAGTGCTGAAGGCTTCCAGTAGCAGTAAACCTAGGAGTAGTGTCAGTGTGTCAGCTCCTGATGGCAGATTGTTATGAAGAAGTCTTTTTTTTTTTTCCTTTTTGAATGATAGATAAAGCAAACCTATTGCTCATCAGCTTCTTTTCCAGGCTGCCCTGGGTAGGGAGTTGATAGGAGATGTTTTGGATGTGGGAATTACTTCACTGTTGACAGAAGGACATGGTGCATTTGATTAAATTAAATTAGGAGCATGTGTATGCTTGACAGTGTGAGCTAATGAAGGAAAATGCATCAAAAGGATTTATGGTGAATTGATTAAAAATTTTTTTCTTTACAGAAAGCCCTTCCAGCGTAACACTTGGAATCATAAAGCTATTAGTGTTGTTAGGCCCTCCAGGTTCTCATTTGCCTTTACAGTAGCCAGTTGGGGGACTTTTCTTTCCTTTGAGCATCCTCTCCTTCTGTAGCATACTCTGTTGCTGGCAAAAGTATTCCCAACCTGTGATCTGAATTGCATGGAGGAAAGAGGATAAAAAACACTATTTGATTTATTAATTTCTAGTGGATTAGAACTACAAATGTTTGCTATGTTTTTAATTTGAGAAGTAGAGAGAATCACAGCAGCTTTTAATTATGCATTTTGTGTAATGCAGCTCTGAATAGAGCAGAACAAAATTAAAATTGTGGATCAAATACTAAATCTGAGTGGATGCTAAAGTAAGCTGTAGTGTAATGCTAATGGTTTTGCATCTTCCTGGCATTATGTCAATAATGGCTCTAATCACATTAAGTAGAGAGCCCATTAGCTTTTTCTTTGCAGCAGCATGCACCATAACAACATACTGTGAGTTCTGAAATAACTTTTGAAGTTTTTAAAAAACACATTACCATGTCAGACTAAGAGGCAAGAATGTAACATGTACAGTGTGAGAACAGAAACATCCATAATGCTTTATTGTATACAAAATACTGTATTATTAGTATAGGCAGATTAACTATACCTTGCGTTATCCCAAAATGCAACCTAATGCCCTTAATAAGTTTATAGATTTTCTAGAATTTTCATGACACTAAAACTTCTCTGGAATTTACCATAGTATAAAATCAAATCTACTTGTATAGTATTATACCTAAAGGGATGAAAGGTCTTTTAATATTTACTTAGTTCTCAAATGGTCTGGCATCTTCTAATGGTCTCACTTTACATAGATCTGTTTCTGTGTTGAAGCTGGAACAGAAAAGTCTGGTTGAAGTTCTTCGGCCTCAAATCTTTTTGGGTCAGTTTTGATAGAGTGCTCCTAAAATGAGCCTACCAGGTGGCAGCCATCATGGGATTTCCTAATGACTAAGAGATCAGAATGAGTATAGCATGTGACTATTTCTTTGAATAACTTGGTCTTGAGAGACATACTTACTGAGTATCTTCAAACTTTCTACTAATTTAAATTTTTCGAAGAAAGCTTCAAGTGTAACTAAAGTAGATTAATTGCCTTTGTTGCTACACTATATGAAGGTAAACTATGAGTCAATCAGGAGTTTTTCAAAACAGTGGTGATGCAGAAGCAATTTTTTTCTCAATCTATGTATGACTTAACTCATTGTCTTTATTCCCAAGCCTTTACCCTAACAACACAAACCTAGAAGACACCCAGGCTATAGTACCAAAGCCTTTTCTTTGATGCTCTCCTCTTTCTCACCTCCTCTATCAAAATTACAAGAAGAAGGGGGAAAAATGTTGTTTTTAGCCTTCCAAGTACCCCTAGAATCCATCCTTTCCTGTCCATACAATACAGGCCCTCATTATCTCTTGCCTGTTTTGTGTCTGTTGTTCCTAAATATTCCTCTTTCTGCTACATTATCAATGGTCTTAAGGAAAGCAATGTATAATGATGTATGTGGAGTCAATTTCTTTTTTTCCTAGAAGATACACTTTTAAATTAGGATGCATAATCCTAACTTTAATTCATTACATAGAGGTAAGTAACTTGCTTGATTTTTACAGCTGATTTCTGGGTATTGTGTTTGTGTAGTTCCAAATTACAATTCTCTTAGAACTTAAAAGCAGATGCTACTTCAATCAAAATCTTGGATATCTTGTCTGTTTATCTTTGGTAACAAAGACTCAAAATTTGGAGAAGCATCACAGAAGTATTAAAATTATTCAGACGAGCTATAATGTCACATGACTGCCCACCACATAGTAAGACACTGCTCAGTGGGTCTTAAAACATTTTAAGTCCTCCTCTGCTGCCTTCGCTGCCACCGCCGCCTCTTCCTCCTCTTCCTCCTCCTTCCCCTCCTCCTCCTCCTCCTCCTCCTCCTCCTTTTTCATCATCATCATGAGGTAAACAGGAATGAAGTTTAAATCTCTTTCAATTGGGATGCAGAGAGGTGAAGAGATTGCTCACGTTTGCTTTGCCAGTGGTTGAACTCAGACCAACCCTAGAAATAGTTTCTCTTTTGTCTTTATATTTTAACATTACTCTCACTTAGTCTTTTAATCAAAAGAGTTAACTTTAGTTCCCTAAAAGAATTCATTGATAGGTGCTCCCTTATATACATTTGTAGCAGGTGTAGCTTTTCAGAGCACTTTCAGTTTTGTTATCAGAGCACTCCATAAGGGAGAAGGGTAAGATCCCCTTATGAAGATGAGAAATTTGAAATGCAGTCTATTATGACAGAATCTGAATTCCTTTGACTCTGGGTCCCTGACATTCCTTTATGTGAACTGGCAGAATGACTTTTCACTTCTGCAGAGGTTGTGCACTTCTGCAGTGCACAGTGCCTGCTGCACTGTGGGAACACCTCACAGGGAAAGAAGGAAGAGCCTTCTGAATGTCCATCTAGGAGCTGAGCCAGCTCCAGAGTGGTCTCATGTGTATCCTCCACCACTATTGTTTCCTCTCTATCTAGATCTGCCTTGAAAATCTGCCATGGCTGTTAACTGCGACCTCTCTAAAAGGACCTGTGTCTGAGTTCCATGCTTCCACTGTCTATATCATATAGGTCCATGTTTTCAAATGACTGCTGACTTTTGATATCTGGTAGCACTCTCAGCAAATCTATATCAGCGTAACTAAAAACAAATTTTTCATATTTCACTTCTTTTGCTATATAGGCTTTTTTCATAACTTCCCCCATTAACCTTTCATGTAATATTCATTAACCCCTCCAGAGGGTGAGTTCTGTGGTGTGTCTCTTTATAGTTCTAAAATTCAGTAAAACAGTCATTACCTCTTGTTGTTGTTGCTAGGTGCCATTAAGTTGTGGAGTTGTATCCAACTCATAGCAACCCTCATAGGGTTTTGAATGGCTGTTTCAGGATTGCTTTGAGAGTGGACTGCCACATCCTTCTCCAATTTTTGCAGTGCTGGGGATCAAACCTGGGTCCTCACTCTACCAACTGAGCTAAACCCTAGTGGACTAGTCTTTCTCTCTGTTGTTGTTAAGTGCCATCGAGTCGTGTCCAACTCAGTAGCAACCTTTATAGGGTTTTCAATGGCTGATTGTTTCGAGATAGCTTCAGGAGTGGATTGCCACATCTGTCTCCCATTTTTGTAGTGCTGGAGATTGAACCCAGGGCCTCAGAGACTGCAGAGTGACACTCTACCAACTGAGCTAAACCCCCAGCCCCAGTCTTTGTCTCTAGGAGACTTAAAAGACCTCCACTTCTCTGTCAGTTTGCCCTACTGTGGGGACTTGCATGTTGCTATGATGCTGAAAGCTATGCCACCCGTATTCAGATACCAGCACAGTCTGAGCTCCCAGGCTAAGACAGACTAGGAAGAAGGACCTGGCAGCCCACTTCCAAACAGTTAGTTAATGAAAACCATATGAATAGCAGAGAAGCATTGTCCGATTAAAAATAAATCATATGCATGGCACAGTGTCAGACAGTGTTTCATTCTGTTGTACATAGAGTCAACTATGAGTTGGAATTGGCTCAATGGCACCTAGGAACAACAAACAACAACTCCTCCAGAGGCTGAGTTCTCTGGTGTGTCCCTTGACAGGTCTAAAGTTCAATAAGACAGCCTTTGTTTCTAGGAGACTTAAAAAGAAGGAATACAATATGTGGCCTATGCTTGCATTTAAAATTTTCCACTATCTTTGGAGGCTGGAGACTGATATAGGACTAGGGAATAGGAGAATCCGTCTGGAAGGAGGTAGAAGATAATTAAAGCAAGTGACCTTCTATGAATTTTGTCCTCAAAGACCATGTAGTCTGAAAGAGGGGAGTACATATACACAAGAACCTACTTGAAGATAAAGATGGAGGTAAAGCTCTCAGGACGTGTCTTAGAAGCTTAGACCTCAGGTTTTTCTAATTTGTAACATTTGCTCTTTGTCAGACAAATACAGGGATGCATCTCCTCTGAGCCAGTTACCATCTTTTCTGTTCACATCCCCTAACTCACTCTCACATTCTACCCATGCCCTCTGTTTTTTCCTTCTTTCTTCCAGGTGTTGGGACGCGAAGGAATCGAAAGGTGGAAAAGGGATGAGGTTATGTACCTGCTCTCTCCTGGAGTCCTTTTGTATTAGTGAAGGACAGTGTAATGTTTGTGAGGTCTTTAGAATACATTCTGACACACCTTGAGAGAAGCATTAGGACCATCAGAACACCCTCTTTTTCAGATCTTCTTGTTGCTGTAAGGTGAAAGCAAGATCTACTTCTAATAAATTAAACTTCAGTCTTCACACTACCAATCTTATCAAAAGTGTTTCAAATATAAAAAGCATACACAGACGTAAAATACAATATTCTGTAGCACATAGGCTGAATAGCTCATAATTAATTTAAAAATGCAGGATTTTTAACTAGATATATATTCATTCAGCAGGCATTTTTATGAGCTGGCTGAGCAGTAAGTGCTTTGAGCATAAAGGTGAAAAGTTACTTTCCCTGTTGTCACACATACCAGCAGTTACAATGCAAGGTGATATTTGTGTTACTGGAGAGGTGGACAAGTTGAGCTGTAATAGTGTGTACTTTGCTGTCAGATTTGGAGCTAAATGTCTCCCCTACCTTCTATTAGCTGTGTCACCATGAATTTTAAACTTTGCAAACTTTAGCTTGGAGATAATAGTACCTGCCTTCAGGTCTGGCTGGGGTTTAGCTCATTTGGCAGAGTGCTGCTCCGCACTCACTGAGGCCCTGCATTCGATCCCTAGCACCACAAAAAATGGGAGAAGGACCTGGTAGCCCACTCCTGAAATAATCCCCAAACAATCAGCCATTGAAAACCCTATGAATAGCAGAGAAGCACTGACATAGTGCTAGGAATGGCACAGTGTCAGGGAGTGTTTTATTCTGTTGTACATAGGGTCTTTATGAGTCATACTCAACTTGATGGCACCTAACAACAACAGTCTTCAGGTAGTTGTTGGGGAAATCATTCAAGATAATGAGCATATAATACCCAGCAGAGTATGTGGCAGAAAGCAAATGTGCAAAAAATGTCCACTGGTGTTACTGTAACATTAATAAGAAGAGAGCCTTTGATTGAGCCTTGAGCCATCACAGAAGACCTACTAGAAGAGGTAGGTGACATTTGGAGTGATAATACTCAAGAGATAAGAGTATGAGTTTCTCCAGGTAGAATATCTCATGCAGGCTAACAAAAGAGCATCCACCAGTACAGAATTGTCAGAAGTGATGGCACGTTCCAGAGTCTTGTGAATCAGTGTTGCTGGAACATAAGTAGATGTATAGGGACAGGTAGCCAGCACCAACTCATGAAAGGACTTTTATCCATGGACAGGCATTTTGAATTTATACTCCGCCATTTGTCTCTTAAGTGCTTGTGATTTAGCCAGTTCATTGAGATATGAGGAGAAAATGTTAAGTTTTAAATTTTTCCTTATTTCAATTTTATTTGGCATTATAAGGCATTATATTTTGATATAGTAGTACATGTACACAATTTGAACATAATATTCATCCAGTAACCAAGTGTGGCCAAAAGAATTGTTTTTATGGTGGTGGTTATTCTGATAGGCATCTGTTTAGATGGGTTGCTGCCTGGGTCTACCCATTATTTATAAAAGTTTTGATATCACTCCTGTAAATAAGTACACCAGTGTCGTGCTGTGTACTCATGTTTTATCACTGGGAATGAATCTGTTGACCATTCTTTGGAAGATGGGAAGCCATTGGTGAACTCTGGAAGGAAATGAAATGTTTAAAATCTTGTGTTAGAAATACCACCAAATCATACTGAGGGCTAAGTTAGCACTGAGGAAAGGATATAAGAAGAGACATCACCTCCCATTTATTTAGATCTCAGCACATAATTCACAATTGAGGAACAGGTATCACCTATCTTAATGGAAGCTGTGTGGGAAAGGGGGAAACATGATTGGTTTAACTTTTTCAGGGTAAATTAATAGAAAAGATATTGTTTGCATTTTTTAAAAGACATTGATTGCCTCATATTATGTAATGATTTACTCACAAAGAAATACCAAGACAAAAAGTAAGGACTCTTTAAAAATAGCCTAAGAAAAGTAAATATGTTTTTTGTTGTTAGGTTCTGTTGAGTCAGTATCCGACTCATAGTGACCCTATGTATAACAGGTGAAACACTATTGTCAGTGCTTCTCTGCTGTTCATAGGGTTTTTAATGGCGGATTGATTTTTGGGAGTGGGTTGCTGGGTCCTTCTCCTAAGCCTACAGCACCTGGTGTTCCCTCATGGTCTCCTATCCAAGTACTAACCAGGCCCGACCCTGCTTAGCTTCCGAGATCTGACAGGATTGGATGCCACAGGGATGGCTGCAGGCCAAAATACATTTAGGATAATCGTAATAACCTGAATGGCATGTTGTTGTTGTTGTTAGGTGCCGTCGAGTCGGTATCCGACTCATAGCGACCCTCATAGGGTTTTCAATGGCTGAGTGCTTCAGGATTGTCTTGGGAGTGGATTGCCAGGCCCTTCTCCCATTTTTGCGGTGCTGGGAATTGAACTCGGGACCTCAGAGACTATAGCGCAGCGCTCTACCCACTGAGCCAAATCCATAGCCATTGCATAATTGAAGTAGATGCCCAGACAATGGTCTGTGTGCCATCATAGTCTAGTTCATATCATCTCAACATCAGCCTTGGGGCAGAGGAATTAATAAATAAGCTATTAATTAATTAATATTAAAGCATTGTTAGCTATTATTAGCCTCTACTATATGCCTGTTTCTCACTTTAAACCATTTATCTTTATGTTCTTGAGTTATGAATTCTGCACACAGAGAAGGAATTAGGAAATAATCTCCTGTCATTGTTGATATGTAATCCTCATTTGTAAAAAATGGGAATTTAATTCCATTTTGTCAGTGCAGTGAAAGAGCATTGAGAACACTTTGCATTTGGGTAGATCAGTCAAGAGATTAGTAGATACTTTGTATTTATAGTGGCAAATTTTCAATGCAGTCCTTTTTCTGTATTTTCCAAAATGATGTTAGAACCTCTTCTCATTCACCATCATTCAGTCTCCTGAACACTGGCTTTTCATGACCCATGAGTTTATCAGTGCTTCCTGTTGCACACAGTGAGCACACACTTCTACCAATCTGACTGAACACTTGAGAGCAACCACCCATTCTCTAAACTAAAACAGAAAAGATGATAAGGGAAAGCAAAGTTGCTTTTACAAATGAAAATGAAAACAGAGGCCAGTGGAGCAGTGTGAGGAAAGAAAGAATGGGCTCTGAACTGGGGGAATGGTGAGTTTGGGAGAATGAGGAGGATGAGTATAGAAAGTTGGAAGTAAAACTAAGAAATCAAGTATGAGTGGAAGGGAAGAACTTCAGGTAGGGTCTGTCAGAATCTGAAGCGCAAGAAGGAGATGGCATTAAATAACTAAAATATCATGGATGAAACCAAAGAACAAGGAGTGGGGAGGCATTTCTTCAGTTGAAGGAGGAAGTTGTGAAGATCAGGAACAAGCAGTAATAAAACAACTTGCAGATTGATAATCTGTTCTCTCACTACCCATTTCCATTATGAAAGAGAGAGGCTATCCTTGGACAACAGCTGGATTCTTAGCTCTTCTACCATTGAAGGCCTTCGTGTTGAGTTTTCCACTTTTCATTACGTGCAGTTTTTACTGTTGTAACATGGGTTTTATTCCCTTACTCTTCTCCAAATTTAGTCTTTTGACTCTTGGTTCCCAGTTTACACTTAAAGGCAAAAATTTATTCAGCCTTTGGAGAAGGGAGATAAGGTATATTGTAGGTATAGGTCCCTCTGTCCCATTATAAAGTTGGGACAAAAATCTCAGGAGGTTGCTCCTGAGCTGTTCTTCACATGAATCACTTTATTAATTCTTATTATAAATCCAAATTGGATTAATATAAATATATTTTGTTTCAGTTGGCATGAGTAACTGTTTTTCTTTCGCTGGTTAAGGAAGGAAGGAAGGAAGGACAGATGGACAGGAGGAAGGAAGGGAAGAGGCAAGGAAAGAGGGAGAGAAGAAATGAAGAAAGAAAAAGAAAGGGAGAGAGAAGACAGCCTGGGTTAGCTTGAGACAGCAGGAGGATTTCTTAGAGTGTGGGAGTGGAAAAGCAATCCATAGATTTGCCAATGGACACTCATTAAATGTTAATAGGAACTGCATGTGATGAAAGACAGGCGGCTCTGAGTTTATCTTGTTAGTTATGTGTCTACAACTCGAGGTATGCGAATGAAATCAAGGGAAGACATTAAAGAAATTATTTGTTGGGAAGCAGAAGCAAGATTCTGTTTACTTTTGTGCCTTGAAGAAAACACTACCAGAATTTGTGAACTGCAAGTAAGTGAAAGGTGAGCAGACTCTTAGCTCAGTGGCAGGTGGAAGATGTTGTTAGAAAAGAAATCTCTTAGATCTGAATAAATTCCCAAGGAGCTTGAGACCCCCTGACATAGTAGGTATGTAAAACCATGTAGCTCACTATCAAGGCCTGTTGCACTTTTGTAACCTTAAATAACTGAAGCAAGTCATTCCTGGTAAGGGAGCATGACTAGGGTCCTGTGTCTTGACAGGGAGGAACACCTCTGATATCAGAAACCTCCTTATGTATCCCTGAATAGTCCTGGGTCATTGGCATGCAGGCACTGGTTTGAACTGTTTATTCATAGTAGATTAAAAATCTAAGTATCTGTGAGGCCTCACCTAGGAGGGTTTTAGAGGATTAATAAAATATTTACAAAATAACCTGTATAATGGCTTCATTTTTGAGATATCTTGTCCTAATCACACCATAAATCCTCATTCAAGTGGCTTTCCTGTTCTCTGAAGTAAGTTCCCCTCTTGCTTCCTGGAGAAACAGAAGCAGATTCCTGGCATACTTGTATTTAAAATACGGAAGTGCCTGGTTTTTCTGCATACGTATGTTCTCGGTCCTGCAGACACAAACGCACCTAACAGACAGATCAACAGAGGGATAACATGGTCATTTTTTAAAAAGTGTATCATTGACTCAAATGGCATTTATATATATATCAAATATTCAGAAAATATATCCTATTTATTTATGATAATCTTTCTCTGAATATGTTACATGTAACCAAAGGAATCTTAAGCTGATCAAAGTAGCTTAGCCAGTAACAAAAGAAGTGTATGGATACAGTTTTTAATTTATGTTAGCCTTTGTACTTAAAAAGTCTACTATTTCACTCAACACTTTGCTATCATATATACTACCTTTGGAAATCACATTATATAATCAGATTTCTAGATCCTGGGTCAAGATTTCTGTTAATCCTTGGGTTTTATGCTAAGGCCACAACTATTTTTATGAGGGACCATATACTGAGTGCCTACTATTTGCATAAAATTCCGCAAGGCCTTCATGAACATATGTCATTTAATTCAATCGCAGTAATAACCCTGATAGCAATTACTATCCTTATTTTACACCCGGGAGACTAAGGCTCAAAATGGTCACACAGTAAGTTTTAAAAGACTTGATACTGAAGCACAAGCCAGGAACTCCATACCCTGTACTATATTGTATCATATGGTATTATATTTTGATTTGTTTTTCCACTCTATTCTGCCTTCTCTTACTTCCACAAAGGGAGACTTTGTAGACACAGAACTTATACTTTCTCCCTGGGGGTCAGTGCTTGAAAATATTGCTGTTCTTTATAGACTTGCCCTTCAGTTGTACTCTGTTGTTCTTGCTGTGTTGCTGCCTTTGTAACTATGACTTTTCAGTGATATACCTTGGAGATGGCTTTTTGGTACACATTGTCAACTTCAATGAAATATTTATTAGATGATTTAAAATTTGCCAAAAATCTGTTTTAAAATGTTATTTAAGGCAAACAGCAATCTTTCCCTGGCATCAGTGTGAGATAATGTATACATATATCAGCTGCATATAGATATATGTATGTATATATCAGATGTATATAGATGTATGTATGTATGTATTATGTTTTTTTTTCCCATTTCTTCTTCTTTCTCAAAGCCCTTTCAGGAAGGGATAATGAGGTTAGCAACTGTGACCATAGGAAATCTGTGCAATCTTTGGTTTATACACATGAAAAATCTATGCCAAACATGTACATTGGCCATGGTTTTTTCTTTTTATTTGTTTAAAAGGTGCATAAGCTCCAGCTTTCCACTTAACTGACTTGTGATTAATCGGGAGGTCTTTGTTGTCTCCAGTGCAGGATCTGAATGCTAGCCCGTCTTCGTCCTAGCTGTGTGTCAGCACAGCTGCTGTCTGCATGCTGTTTTCTTTGTTGCTCTGTGTGTGGGTGCCTCAGGCCCAAGCCTGGGCCCCTGTTCTCCTGCCATACATTCCCTATGTTTCTGTGGAGAACCGTAATATCCTTCAATCAGGAACTTTTATAAATAGATATGTTCTTCCTGCTTGGCTTGGAGTGATCAAAGGACTACCAGTTTTCATTTTGCCCTAAGCCCTCAAATTCAGCCCCCCACTCTCAGTAAAATTCATTGCAGAGAGCTTTACCCTAAAGATGCAGAAAACAAATGCAACACCTGTGGCCCTAGAGCATTACTTTCAAAGGCTTGGAAACTCCCAGAATGTTGTTTTATAAAGTATACCTCAGACAGGATTTGTAGGCATTGCTCTCTCATGTTTGTTTTCTAGATACATGGGAGCATGAGACTCTTTTATAGCAAGAAAGAGGAAGGTCATATTATAGGAGAATGTGATCACATATGCTAATTCATGACACTGAATTATGACTAATGTTCTAAGGAGAGAGGAAATTCATGCATATGGGGATATTGGCTTCCATCTAACACTCTACTTGTTGGGTTTTGTTTTTGTTTTTGTTTTAAACTTGAATAAGGATTTCTAAATTAGTGTTATTATTCACAAGCAACTACAGGGGTTCTGCCCCTGCCTCACCCATGTTTAGTCAAGGAATGTTTTCTCTTTTGCCATGTCCTTCTCGAACAGGGGAGCTCTTACTAAAACCAGGATGCTAAACCATAGGACAGTGCATATATTTGTTCTTTTTTCTTCCCTTCCTGTAGACTAGAGCTAAAATACCATTTCTATCGTCCATATATGCACTAAATGATGGCGTAATTAAGCAAGATAATGCATATGAAATGTCTTTTCCCTTGGTGACTGACACATAGTAAGTGCTCATAAATAAGAACCCCTTTTTTATCTTTCTCTCTTTAATGCAGATTAATGATAGCCCTTAGTTAGATCTGAAATAAGAATTTTAGCTTATATACTTTTGGCTTTTAAACAAAATACTATATTGATTACTTCTTCATAAATCATCTCATGATTCTGATATGTTGTCATAAATAAGTAGCATTGTCATATTTGTAGGCCAAGAATCAACAGGCTATATTCAAAGAACTATGAAAATTTTTCTTCCCTATTTATTTAAATACAAAATCAACCGGGAGATTTGTGAATGTTCCATTATTGGTTTTTGTTATTACAAATAAATATTGGAAGGGACCACAAAAGCTGCTTTTCCAGCCTCTCATGGACCAGAGGCCTCTTGGAGAACCATTAGTTGCACCTTCTAATAAATAACATTTGATATATTAAATACTCATTTGAATGGATGTTCTCTAAAGGAAATGAACCTTGTATGATCCCTGGGCTTCTAAGAGCCTTAATCTCATGTAACTATTATTGTGCAGTTTATAACTGGAGTGTTTGTTTTCCCAGAGGTACCAACTAAGGCTTCTATAATTTTTATTTTGACTGAACTAACTTGACACTGAAGGGGGCATTAATAAATCACACCTCCCTGTGCTCAAATAAAGACAGATACTCCCCATCTATTTCCTACTTACCCATCCCTTTCTGGATCCAGTAATGAAGCTGACCATGGACCCATCTAGAACTGCCATTACAGAATGTGTTTTTGTGCTGCATGGCTGATCTGAAATAATGGCAAGTCTGAAACAACAATGGGTAGGTATGTAGAAAAGCATCAACACAGCAGATCTGAGACTGCCATCCTTAGAATGCCCTGCTTGCAAGGTCAGTCCTTGCCTAACATCTAGTAATTTAGGGCATGTTCTCACCATTTCCTAACTGATAAAAGAAGAGCTCATTGTTCTGAAATGGTGCAAATAAGACAGCTTATGCCGAACACCCGATTTCCTTCTGGGAATCTGGAATTATGATCCATGCTAAGCAAAAGGTGCTTACATGACTACCACCAATAAAAATCATAGGTGCTAAGTTGCCATTGAACCACCTGTTGAGATGGCACCTCACACATATTGGCACAGTTTGATGTCAGAGGAACTTAGTGCATCCTGTGTGACTTCTCTGAGAGGACTCCTATAGTGTATGCCTAGTTTTCCCTGGACTTTTGCCTTGGGCATGTTTTCCCTTTGCCGATTTTGCCTTATATCTTTACAATGTAGTAAGTCATAACTGTGAATATGATTGTCTGTTGGGTCCTGTAAGTCTCATCGATTCTTGCACTGGTCTTGTGGGGCTCACATATGGTAGTTAAAACTTGACTTGGGCAAGATTCCATACAAGGAAAAAAGCCAGAAAGTCTGAAGGTATACCTGAGAGTTTTCCTGATGAATATCCTCTATTCTGAACTATTTCCTTCCCAAGCACTTTTTGGTGTTGAGTTTAGTTAGGAAATACATTTAAAACCACAGGCAACAAAAGTAGGTAAGCACTTCCTGTATATTCAGGTGTCAGCATGTTGTTGTTGTTGTTATGTGCCATCGAGTTGGTATCCAACTCATAGCGACCCTCATAGGGTTTTCAATGACAGACTATTTGGGGATTACTTTGGGAGTGGATTGCCAGGTCCTTCTCCCATGTATCCAGTTCTTATTCTGTACTCCCATCAGAACTAAGGGCAGACTTAGCACAGTATGTTCTCTCTCTCTCTCTCTCTCTCTCTCTCTCTCTCTCTCTCTCTCTCATCTAAACACACACACACACAAACACACACACACACACACACACACACACACACACACACTCCATGCCATCTACTTCAGTAATAATCAGAAATCAGTCCTAAGTCAAATTCTATTGATGTACAGTGGCAATTGACTCTCATTTGGAAATTATGAGCTATCAAATTAAGATAATAAAGACAACATGAAATTAGAGGAGTTTCCTTATTGTTGTTTTTACCTTATTCCATTTGGATGTTTATCTAGAATATGTTTTCCCTTACTATACCAACAGAGAACTCGCTAGAGCTTTTGATATTTATCTCATTTAAAAAAAGGCATTACTGACTTTCTTATTGGGAGAATAAAGACTAATAGAAGTACTACTGAAAAAGACCATCCAAGAGAGTATTTGGGGAGAAAGGACAAAACAGAAACTGGATTCAATAGGGGTTGCTCTTGGCCATGTTTGACTTTACGTGCTGCTGTTGGCTTGATAGTATTCTTATCTGCCTATAAGAGTTCACCTCACATAGACTTGAGCTTTGTGGTCTGAGAGAGTGCCCTTCATGCCTTACTTCTCAAAAAATTGAACATGGAACAAATAAAGTGTATGTACTTAATACTCATTTTGGCTTCCATGAAAACAGACAACAAAAGAGAAGACAGATTGGATGATAAAAATTTTGTCTTCTCTCTTAATGGGTAATTTCATTAAAAAATGCAAGAATGATATGTTCATTTTTCTTTCCACATATGAAATTTTGGCTTGTTATTATTAATCTTGATAGTCAACTTGATTGGATTTAGGAGAGCCTAGAAGATTAGTAAAGTACACCTCTGGGTATGTTTATGAGGAGATATCCAGAGAGCATTACCTAAGGGGGAAGACATGCCCTAAATGTGGACAGCACTATCCCATATGCTATGGAACTGGATAGAATAAAAGAGGGAAAAGGAGAAAGCCCATAGCATAGGCATTCTCTCTCTTCTGCTTCATGGCCTCCATATGAGCTATTCTGCTCTGCCACACTCTCCCCACCATGATGGACTAAAACCTTTGAAACCATGAGCAAAATAAATCCTTCCTCCCTTAAGTTGTTTCTGCCAGATATTTTGTTACAGCAATGAAAAGTCCAAGCTAACACATGACCTTCATGTCATACTAAATTTTATATTAAAATGGATAAGCCTTTGATAGTTTTTATATAGTATTACCTTTTCTTCCTCAAATAGTTGTGATGAATTAAGAAAAAAACCCTGGAGGGTGGCTTGAGCTCTTTTATGATACTGTGGTTCATTGACAGAAGTATTCAATAATTAAAAGTTAATACATTTCTAAGACAAGCAAATCATTTGTTTTATATTCCAAGAAATCATTACAGCCACTATTTTAGAAGTAACAAATATTAATAGGTATGAAAATTAAATAAGTGAAAGCCTCTAATTGTTACGTAGATTGCCTGAAGGGCCTTCTGTAATATTTCTTTTTAAGTATTCTTTACACTCATTCATTAGCAACCTTCTATATTCTGTACTTCTTTTTCTCCCCATTCTGTACCTCTTCTTTTTGATATAGGACCAAAGTTCCATATTTAGAATTAAATGGATGTATTCAAAATTAATTACTCTGGTCTCCATTTTCTCATACCTGTGTATTTATTTTCTCTTTGCAATTCTAGTTTTATCAAATCTCCAATAAAAGATAATTCCCTGCCATTCTTCCCTTTACCCAATCTGCTAATACTGATATACCTCAAATTCTAGCCAGGATTTGACTACTCATTGTTTCAATTAAAGTATTTCAAATGTTCTGATCTTTAGTTTCACCCATTGAGTAATTCAGCATTGGTCACAAGTGGAAATTGCTTCTAGTCCATCAACTTTTAAATGTATATTCATATCCTTTAACTGCATGTTTGGGCTTTCTTTCTCATTCTTAATCCATATCCCTAAATTTCTCTTTCCTTCCAGCTGTCCCCTGTAACAACCACTCTATTTCAGTTGTTGTTGTTGTTAGGTGCCGTTGAGTCGGTGTCCGACTCATAGCGACCCTACTTACAACAGTTGAAACACTATTGTCAGTGCTTCTCCACTGTTCATAGGGTTTTCAATGGCAGATTGATTTTTGGGAGGGGGTTGCCAGGTCCTTCTCCCAAGCCTACAGTATCTGGTGTTCCCTGGCGGTCTCCCATCCAAGTACTAACTCCCAAGTACTAACCAGGCCCGACCCTACTTAGCTTCCGAGATCTGATGGGATCGGATGCCACAGGGCTACGGCTGCAGGCTCTATTTCAGTATTGGCATTTAATTCTGCATTTTAGGAAATTTAAGTGTTTGCCTCTAAACCTGCAAATAGTCCTATAACAAAATAAACTGAGAAACACAGGACCAACTAAGATCTTAAAATATTTCCCTGAAAAAAATGAATTATGACATGTATCAGGAAATATTCATATTTTTGTTTTTGAGTTCATATGTGGAATGTTTGGACTTCTGCATTTGAAAATGTTGCTGCCCAATCAGACATTGGAAAACTTACGTTTTCACAATGGCTTCTTTTTGTCTTCATTGTTTTTATAAGTGTCTCTCTAAAGGAGATAGGTGGGTTTACAGAAATGGCAAGTGGTTAGTTTACAACAGAAACGAAGTAGATGTTAGAACAGCATAGTGCATTTAAAATGTGTGTGAGGCACCACATTAGGTACCATATGAATTGAAAGATAAGTGTTCTAGAGCCTGTACTCAAGGGGCTAGTTACACTATAAGGAGTCATCCCAGATTACATGTGACACACAGATATAAAACAGACTACAATGAAAGCCACAAGAAAACAGAATGGATTTCTGAAAAAATCACAGGATTTGTCACAGAGGTCACATTTGGAGTTGGGCCTCAAATAGTAATGGTCCCTTTGATGGCATTCCAGGTGGAAGGGACAGTATAAGCAGAAACTGGATGATGGGAACATAATATGTCCACTGAAAATTGGATTGTCCAGTTCCAATGTCAGCATGCATATGAAGGAAGTATGATTTAAGAGGTACTTTGGGGAAGTTCCTGAATGCCAGCATTGAAGAATTTATGCTTAAATCATGTAGCAAAGGGGAATCATGGAGTATTTTGAGGTGAAGTATTGTAGTGTGATTAGAGGTACACTTTAGGAAAAGCAACTTGGCATCAGTATGTAGTCATAATCTGAGCAGGGTGAAGGATAAATTAGTATTGATTACAATCATCCTGTTAGGAAGTAAGTGGACAATTACTAAGCTTATGAGAATAAGTTTAAAGACAGATGTAAGAGAAAGGTATATGAACAGATACAGACTTAACCTGGGAGAAGGTTGAAGGAAACCAACATCT
Source organism: Pedetes capensis (assembly GCA_007922755.1). Taxonomy (NCBI): domain Eukaryota; kingdom Metazoa; phylum Chordata; class Mammalia; order Rodentia; family Pedetidae; genus Pedetes; species Pedetes capensis. The sequence continues at coordinate 53,740 of VMDO01004943.1, read as the reverse complement.
CTAGCCTGGATTTTAGAGAAAGTAGTGGGAAATGGAGCCAGCAAGCAAGGGCACTGAGGGGTCAGTCAAGTAGGGTGGGGAGGCAGAAACCCCTTCCTTGCAGGGTGTTTTAGTATAGTTCTGTGTTCAGGCTGTTTTGAGTCCTGGCTCCAAAAATTACATGCTCTATGACCTTAGGCAAGCTACTGTACTTTGGTGTGCTTCAATTTCCCCATATGTAAGATGGATTTGATAGTAGCACCTCAAGCCTGATTTGGGTACAGATGAACATGATATATATATATATATTACCTAGAGTTTTTCCTTGTTCATTGTCAGGGCTCAGCACAGCAAAGGTACTATTATTGTTTTGTTTTGTTTTAAATCCTTATAGCTCTAGCTTGTAGCCTTTTTTTTTTTTTTATCAATCCCGCTTCATGCATGAAACCAAGGAATAGAGGCTGTATTATTTGAATCAGTCCTTTAACTTAAAATAAACATTTAAGCAAAAAAAAAAAGACCTCCATCACTTTATATTTGAGTTTTTTTGTTTTTTTATTTGTTTGTTTTGGAATTCAGGTACCAGTTCTTTTTGAGAAACTGGTTATATTGTCATAGAGGGAAGGAAGTGCTGGGAACCAAACCCAGAGCCTGGTATATGCTAGGCAAGTGCTCCACCACTGAGCACATCCCCAGCCTCAGAATATTATATTCTCCTACTGGGTGAATCCTTAGAGAAATCCTCAGAGTTGCAGTTTTCTTCATAAAATAGATTGAGCAGATGCAGGATATAAATGAGAAGTAATAGAAGTGATGGGAAGACCAGAAGAGAATTCAGGAATTGATAAATATAAAATGTTATCAGTAGAAGATAAAATGAAGAAAGAACACATGTGTATGCACATTTATCATTGCAGTGGTTCATTATTATTTTTGTGTTTAATATCAAACTGGCTAATTTACATTTATTCACTTCATAGGCATTTCCAGAACACCAACCATGCAGGAGACACTGTTGCATTTTGCTTTCTAGTTCTTTGTACACTGGGATTTACCCTTCATCAGAAAAAATGTTCAACATAAATATAATATCATTCCCAAAAGCATTCTCTAAGAACAATAGATAATTTCTAATACTTGCAGGGAAAAGGATAAGGATTAAAATTAACTATTTATGTCTTGCTAAAACTGTCATTCATAACTCTCCCCTATCCCTAGTACAATAATAATGAGGCTGTTTCTCTGCATTATCAGACCTGGGGGAAAACATTACAATTCTACTGGAGGCCTTCTGGATGGTCAGAAGAAGAGTTCAGTTCAGGGGAAAATGCCTGCTTAGGGCAGTGTGAGGTTGGAGAGAGTCTAGCTGATTAGGGTCTACTCAAACCCTGGGGGTGGCAATGGGGTAGAATGGAGGCTGTTTCCTGAGCTGAGAACCACAGTGCTAGGAGAAAAGGATAGATTGTGGCAAAAGCAATAGAACTGGACAGGGGAGTTGGACCCTAGTCCCAATTCATCTACTCACGTTCTAGTCTCATGACCTTGTTGTTGTTGTTGTTGTTAGGTGCTGTCGACCCTTATAGGGTTTTCAACGGCTAATTGCTTTGGGGAAGTCTGGGATTTAGCTCAGTGGGTAGAGCGCTGCGCTGCAGTCTCTGAGGTCGCGAGTTCAATTCCCAGCACAGCAAAAAATGGGAGAAGGACCTGGCAATCCACTCCCAAAGCAATCCCAAAACAGTCCACCATTGAAAACCCTATGAGGGTCGCTATGAGTTGGATACTGACTGGATGGCACCTAACAACAACAATTGCTTTGGGATTGAATTGGGGATTATTTCAGGAGTGGATTGCCACCTCCTCCTCCCATTTTTTCAGTGATGGGGATCAACTTCAGGTCCTCAGAGAGTGCACCGCGCCACTTTACTAACTGAGCTAAACCCTAGCCCCTTCCTAACCTTAGGCAAGATCATTGTAAATGTCCTCATCTGTAAAGAGGTGGCACTAAATGATCTCTAGGTGCCTCCCAACTCCCAATTCATGTTGTTATTGTTGAATGCTATCGAATCGGATCTGACTCATAGGGAACCTATGAACAACACAATGAAACACTATCGAACACTGTGCAATGCACAAGATCTTTACGTGTTTGAGACCAATGTTGCAACTACTGTCTGATTTTATTTTGAGTCATGTCACATCAGCAAAAGGAGGTCCCAGTGGCTTTACTCCATTCCCATCATTAAGGGCACCTCTACTTTGAAGAGCCCACTATTCCCCAGTCATTTCTTGAATGCCTTCCAGCCTTGTGGCTCATTTTCTGGCACTATCTTTGACAGTGCTTCTCTGCTATTCATAGGGTTTTCAAGAGTGAGCTAATTATTTCAGGAGTGGGCTGCCGGCACCTTCTCCCTAATCTGTCTTGGTCTGGAAGCTCAGGTGAAACCTGTCCACTATGGGTGGCCCGGATGGTATCTGAAGTACTGGTGGCATAGCTTTCTGCATCACAGCAACACACAAGCCCCATAGCATAACAAACTGACAGACTCATGGGGGCCCCACATTCATAGTACTAGTAAATCCATTCAGCATTGATACATCTTGGTAATGGGGATATAAAGGACAATAAATCTATGATAAAGAGACATATGACAAGCAAATCACTGAGGGGCAGTTAATTCTTTCTGGTAGAAGCAAGGAGGAAAGAAAATAGAGCATAAGAAACATTTTGTGGCCAAGTGTGGTGGTGTAGCCTATAATCCTGAAACTTGGGAGGCAGAGGCAGGAGGATCACAGGTTCAAGGCCAGAGACACCCTGCGAAATTTAACAGGACCCTGTCTCAAGACAAAAAATATAAAAGGGCTTGGGGATGCAGCTCAGTGGTAGAGAGCTTACAAAAGTAGCACAACCCCCTGGGTTCAGCCCCCTAGTACCAGAAAAAGAAAAAAAAAAGAAACATTTTGTAGGTTCCTTTCAGTTGGGCCTTCAGCTGAAGGATGAGAATAGTGGTGGAGAAAGGCAGAGAGATTCAGCAGCAAGTTAGATTTTGCAGTTTCCACACCCATTTATGGCAAGTAGCTCTCAGTATATGGAGCTTCACAGGTCTTACCAGGAGATGAGGTTGGAAAGGTATGTCAGGTTTATATTGAGGGGATTCAAATGTTAGATAATGGGATTTATTGTTTACTCTGTCTGCAATAGGGGAGCCACTGAAGGTTTGCTAGGAAAGAGTGAAATATTCCCAGATCCATTCTTGGAAATGTGATAAAAGTGTATAAAGAGTAGATTCGAGTGAGGAGAGAGATCCTGCTATTTGTTTTTTCTTTTTCTTTTCTCTTTCCTTCCTTCCTTTTTTTTTCCCTTCCTTTCTCCTTCCTTCCTTTCTGCCTTCCTTCCTGCCTTCCTTTCTAATATTGGAGGTTAACCTAGGGCCTCTGGCATGCTAGGTGAGTGCTCCACTACTGAGTCACACCCCTAGCCCATTTTTCATTTTACATTTTGAGACAGGGTCTTTCTAAATTGCTCAGGCTGCCTCTGGCCTAGAAACTGCAATCCTCTTGCCTCTGCCTCCCAAGTTGGGATTACAGGTGTGCACAATGCAGCTTTCTTAACAGTCCTCATCTGTTAACTTATAGCCTGGTACCTTTTGGCATTCATGTTGATCTAAGATTGTTTCCCTTTCGGTAGCTAGCACTGATTTTACAAATTCAAACTCAGTGAAACATGCTTTGTGCTCATTTTGTGACACCAAGACCTCTATGTTCTCTAATTGTCTCCCTTGAACATGCAGGCAAGCAGAGTATACAGGGTATACAGTTGTTGTTGTTGTTGTTGTTGTTGTTAGGTGCTGTTGAGTCCATAGGGTTTTCAATGGCAGATTGTTTCAGGATTACCTTGGGAGTGGGTTGCCACGTCCTTCTCCCATGGGTATACAGTTAGCAAAGGTAAAAAGCTAGAATCCAACTTGAAAAAAAAAAAAAGAATGTTAATGATTTATAAATTTACTTTCCACAGTCCTGTATCCATGTTGTTGTTATTGTTGTTGGTGTTGGTTAGGTGCTATGGAGTTGTAGCTGACTCATATCGACCCTCAGAGGGTTTTCAGTGGATGTTTCCTGGATTGCCACATCCTCTTTCTGAGGGGATCGAACTCTGGTCCTCAGAGAGTACAGAGCAGCACTCTACCAAATGAGCTAAACCCCAGCCCTCCTGTATCCATGAATAGCCTTAGTTTTTTTTTTTTAATCAGGAAAGATTTTAACCCCTTAATGGTTGTCACAGTGATGTCATTCTTATCTGGGATCTCATTCTCTTTAAGAGACTAAAAGAAAAGAGTAGGCGTCTGTTTTAGCCTGCTGTACAGGCCTGTCTGAAGGTGCATTGCCTGAACTCAAGATGGACAATAAGATCAGTCATTAGGGATTCAAGCCCTAGGGGTCGTGCTTAGAATCTATCAGGCCCCTGGGTTAGGCCTGTCAACTCTAGCTTTCATATTTTCCTTCTCTTCTGCTGTGTTTTTTTCTTCCAGCCTATTCAGTGAGTGCATTGAGAGGTACCGTATGTGTGTGCATGCATGCTTCCACCAGACGGCTTTATCATCAATGCTAGGAGCCCTCCTTGCATACCTGTGCCTGTCATGAGGCAATTTGATGCAAGCTTTCTACATGCCCAGCTAATTGGAGTTGAAAGCCATCCTTCAGATTATGGTGGCTCTGTTTCTTCTGCTTGCCAGTTATCAGCCACCTTGGTATCATTAAATGGAGGCATTTTGAATATTTCAGATATCAAAATGTTTTAAGATACTCATTAAATGGCAGTCATCTCGGGAAGCCAGATGGCTCTGCCTATTCTCATGCAAACACTTACTTACCTAATAATCTGCAGAATCATAGATTTCAAATTAAAACCAAGTTCTTCCAGTTGCAGTTGACCCAATCATTTTTTTTTATTTAAAGAATCTTATATTGTCCTAATTTTCTCTGTGAATTTTGTCAGAGCAAATGTAGTCACTGTGATACAGCAGTGGACTAATTTCATTGATGTAAGCACTGGTAAACAATTTCAAATGCAACTTTGGAAACAGTGTTTCTGAACCTGTTTAATAATGTTTAAAAATGCATCAATGAAATTGGCTTAGCCCGTGGCCTTTATTACATTATCTTTTCTCAATTACATAGATTCTGTGTTTTGTGTCTGGACTAGTTATAAGTAACTGAAAAAAATGATCCCAGCTGAAGAGTGTGGCTTATCCCTAACCCATTTAATTTGATTTAAAATTGATAAACCTTGGAAAATACTTCCAGAATGCCATATAACTATTAAAATAATAGGAAATGCATTCAGAAGGTCAGGCTGGCATTATTATTTCAGTGCCCCCCCTTCCTTTTTTCTTTTATCCCTGTTGCTATTCACCTTCCACTCACCCCAAGTCCCATTGTTGTGACTCCACTACTAAATTCCAAGCTATCAGCCCTGAAATGTAACATAAAACACCAAATATGTTTTTACTAATTGTGATCTGCTAAAATTCAAGCTCTGTGCTGAAGCGTTTTTTTATTTTAATTTCAGAAGTAGTATTTAAGTGATGACACGCAGTAATTTGTTCATTCTTCTGTCAGTATAATTTACAAGGCAATGGCAGATAAACATAGCAATACAAGATTCATTTACAGTGACACAATGGCAGATATACAGAGCAGAACCCTGCCTATGCGATAAAGTGGACTGAGTGACTTATGCAGTAATTAGGGGATAATTGTCATTAACCTCACAAACAGTAGTTTACCCATATTGTTTAAAAGGCTCCAGGATGCGTAATGACAAGGTAATCTGTCAAAGCGCTAGGGGGAAATATTAATAAGATTTGTGCAAGCCTGGATAGAAAATATGCAGAAAGCGGCCACATTAAGCTAATTGGTGGATGAATATACACTTGTAAAAGTGCTTCTAATGGCACGTTTGCTGCTCTCCAAATGACTGCTGTTAATGTGGAGAAGCGGGCTGCTTAGAAAGTCAGGACTGCTGGGACAAGAGGGTATTAAGGCATGCAGACGCAGTTATTACCTTGTGCTCTATAATGCATGCTTCCTTCTCTTATTCTTCTTTATTTTGAATTTCTGAGTTTTTTGTTATAATAACATATTTGATTATTTACTCTGATTATTCCGTTTTTGATTTGTGTTTGTTCAGTCAGCGACCAACCTCAAATATCCTATCTTTTGTGGGCAAACATTTAATATCTGTACTGATAGCTTGCTTATAAATATACAGAAATACAAGCTATTAATGTATATGTGGATTTGTAATTATACACATATATGTATGTGTGGGTGCCTTTTATAGGAACACATTTAATCTGAACAATCAAAGGAAAGTATATCCATCAACAGCCTTGTGTATGTGTTACAAGTAATAATGTGTTTTTCCCTGATGAATGCTAAAGCAGGAAATTAATCTTTGTATTCTATTGCTGTTCTTATACCCAGAGAAGAACAAAGTTAAATCTCTCAATACATCTTTCTGTTCAATCACACACTCAGCCCTCAGTGTATTTTATGGAATATTCAATCCTCACTGTTTTATAGAATACTGCTTAGTGAGTATTCCATTCCTTTCTCTCCCTGCTCCCTCACATCTAATGAATATGTTAAAGTTCCTTTGGGTTGTTCAATCAGCTTCAGTTGTAAAGTAATTCCAAGTACAATACATGAACTAGAATCATCCATTCAAACTTTGGAAGCTCTATATCAGTATTAAGAATCTTGATTGAGCCAGGTGTCATGGTGCACACTGATAATCACAGCTACTCAGGAGGCAGAGGCAGGAGGATCTGGAATTTGAGACCAGAGGCAGCCTGTAATTTAGTGAGACCCTGTCTCAAAATAAAAAGTAAGTAAGGGGCGAGGGGAACAATTCAGTGGTGGAGCACTTGCCAACCTGTACAGGTTCTGCGCTCAACCCCAAGCACTGCAAAATAAATAAATTAAAATAAAAAAATAAAAGAGCCAGGTGTGGCATCGCACTCCTATAATCCCAGCAACTCAGAAGGCAGAGGCAGGAGGATAGCAAGTTCAAGACCAGAAGCAGTCTGTGTAATTTAGCAAAACCCTGTCTCAAAAAAGTAAAAAAAAAAAAAGGGGGGGGGTTATTGGGGGTGCAGCTCAGTGGTACAGCACTTGCAAAGCATGCAAGTGCAAGGCCCTGGGTTAAACCGCCAGGTAACATAAGGTAAAATGAAATAAAATAAAATAAAATAAAAATAAAAGAATCTCTGTTGCACTGATAAAAGTTCAGACAAGGTTAGAGGTTGTGGCCTTGAACTATTCCAAGGTTTTGACCCTTACTTGATGTATAAAATCACTTTAATTATGAAAAACAAAACAACATTTTTGCACTCATTTGGTGGTGGTGGTTTGTCAGACATTATGGAAAAGTGCATCAGGAAAATGTTAGAGTCTCTGCCATTACTATCTAAAGGCATAAAGCCTTAACACAGCCTCACAGGTACATAAAGATTTCTACACATTCTGGGGCAAGAGCTTTGGTTATGGAAAGAGAGGTAAGCTAGGAAATGTAGACCTCAAAGCAAAAATATCATAAAGAGCTCTGGTGTTTTGTTTATTTCAAAGCAAGCAGATTTATAGCTGTCCTAGGACTGAGGCTTTATCTTTATGTCCAAGGGGAGAGGAAAACAAGACTATTTTCAGGGACAGTCCTTCTCTTTCCTCCTGTTTCCAATGTTTTCTCTAAAAATTTCAAATTGTCCCTTCGCTGTCCTAAACTATAAAATGATTCACCCTCTACAATTTCAGTGATCTCCAAACAAATAACTTATATCTATTTAAAGAGTTAAATTGAGGGGAAGGTCTCGTGTCTTGTATACCAAACTGCTGTTTTTTCAGAGCCACACAGGTCTCTTGAAGATTACAGATATTTAAATTACATATCTTTTATTGATGTATAATAAAAAAGTTGAGGAGAATAGTTATCTTCAAGTTGCAAAATCTACACAAACCCTATTAAATGTGATTTAGGGGGTTTTCAGAGCCTTGTAGGGACTTTTTAGGCAGTTTTCTCAAATCTGAAGCAAAGTTTTCATTTGAACTAATCATTGAATTGACCAGGAATCAATATGAATCTGGAAGAATCAGAACCTCTAATCACATCCTGGATAAGCAGTCTGGATGGAAACATCAGGAAATAGGATAATACAGGCCTTCTCAGAGAAGGACTTGCTTTCAGTCATAAATACTCATATTCTGAAAATAAGTTGGTTACACAAATTGATTCAAGTAAAATATTTTAATTCAAGTGTTTCATGTGTATAGATTCAAACATAGGTAATAGTGGAATTTTAAAGCTGATTTTAGTAAGGTTTAGAATTTTTAATAAGACTTCTGTTTACACATGGGGAAACTGAAGCTGGATATTGGTGATTCAACAGTCACATAGTTGGTTGTTGGTAGAACCAAGACTAGCATTTTTAAGTGTCCTTCAGTCATGTTCTTAATTTTATTTTCCTCTAATGTTAAATATGTGTAAATTATATTAAAGCAGCATCAAAATTTGTTACTTTAAGATGCAAAGTGTTTTAGCCTATAGGTAAAGAGTTAGAGATTCTGTGCTTAAAGTGAAGACCTTAAAGGCAATTTTAGAGTAAATATTGATATGCTAGGAATATCAGTTTAAGATTTAAGATTTTGGAGGCCAGGTGTGGTGGCGCAGGCCTGTAATCCCAGCGGTTTGGGAGGCGGAGACAGGAGGATCGCAAGTTCAAGACCAGAGGCAGTCTGTGTAATTTAGCGAGACCCTGTCTCAAAAAGTTTAAAAAAAAGTAGGGGGGGCTGGGGGTGCAGCTCAGTGGTCCAGCACTTGCAGAGCATGCAAGCTCGAGGCCCTGGGTTCAACCCCCGGTACCGCAAAAAAAAAAAAAAAAAAAAAAAAAAAAAAGGATTTAAGATTTTGCCAGACATGGTGGTACATGCCTATAATTCCAGCACTTGGGAGGGGAAGACAGGAGGATTGCCACTTCAAGACCAGCCTGGAGTTAAGGTCAACCTGGGCTATGTAGTGAGACCCTATCTCACAAAATTTAAAAAAAAAAAAAAAGGATTTAATATTTTGAAATTTAAACTATTATTAAATATTAAAATGTATTGTATCTTTAAAACTTTCCCAAGTTTGATCTACAGCGGATACAGATAACTTGAAAAATACTTTTGAACTTTTGAAGTGTAATTTTAGACATTACAGAAAATAATTTACTCCTTTGAACTTTTTTTTTAATATGGCAAAGCAAGGCGCCTGCTTTATTTATTTACAAACAAATTTCCAGGCATATGACTGATTTTAAGCTAGACAAACTAAAATGCCAGGGTACAGAAAAGAAATCCTGACAGGCCTTTATTAGTCCTTAGCTAGAGAGTGTCTGTGATTAAATATACTGTAACACCAGAATGAACTATCATAATCATAGTTTTTAAAATAGAAATGCCCTACAGACTGCTACTGAGTAAAAAGGGAATAGTACCCTACAAATTATACATTCTTACTGGATCCATAATCAAGAACATTCTATAATAAAGTGGTGTTTTTTTCCTTTTATTGCTGGGGGTTGAACCTGGTCTCTCATGCATGCTAGACAAGTGCTCTGCCACTGAGCTATACTCCCAATTTAAAGTGATTTTCTTTTTAAATCCCAAGTCAAACACTATATTTTAAATTTCACAAGAAACATTTAAAACTAGTTTCTCTGGCATTTTGATAATGTCATTTTGGTTAAAGGGGTAATTATTTTGTGAGGGTATATTGTTTAACTTATCAATAATTTTTTTCTTTTTAAAATTTTTAGGACTGTGTGTGGTGGCTCATGCCTATAATCCTAGTGACTCAGAAGGCAAAGCATGAGGATTGCAAGATTGAGACCAGAGACAGCCTGCATAACTTAGACTCTGTCTCAAAAAATAAAATAATAAGATAAAACAAAATAAATAAATAAAATAATGGGCTGAGGGTACAGCTCAGTGGTATAGCACTTGCAAAACAAGCAAGCACAAGGCCTGAGTTCAAACCCTCAGTACCGGGGGAAAAAAAACAAACCCCCCCCAAAGAAAAAAAAACAACTTTTGGCAGTATGCAAAATATTTTCAAATATGAATCAGAAAGAGAAATTACAGATATTAAATGGAAAATACATAAATAGGCAATACATAAAAGTTGTATAAAACCACCCTGTTGCATCTTTTATGTTACCAACTATAATGAAAGGGCACTATTCCTCAAACTTCCAGTTTTATCCAAGGAGAGGCATTCTTTGAGTTTGTACTCCTTTTTTTTTTTCAAGTAATTTGATATGTCTCACCTCATTACATCACCATTCTCTAAGGTCAGGCGTTTTGAATGCTGTGTAAGACATATTTATAATGAGGTCAATATACATTAGGTGTGAGTCAAGAACAGTAGCCTATGTGTTCATGTGCATGTTTGTGTACATGTACATGTGTATAAGTATCTCTTTCAAAATGTCAGTCCTTATGTGCAAACAATATTTATAAAGATAATAGTTCAATCTTAGCATGTCACCTAACAAGAACTAATAAAGTTTTATTTCAACAGCAAATTCTTTAATGCAAAGTTTTGTGAGGGCCCTGACATTTTAACCAATGGTGGATATTCTTGTAACATTGGTGGATATTCTTGTAACATTCCTTGGGGAAGAGGTGGAAGAAGAATAGGAAGGGTATTCAAATCAAATTGTTTATTATCTGAACAAATCTTCTGAACATAGTCAAGCATCAGTTACTGTAATCACAGCAAGCTGGTGAATACCTATCTCTGACGTTGACACAATCAATTTATGACAAGGACTGTCTTGAACCTATGAGGAAAGCATATTTATTTTCCAAACGGAATATTTATATGGATAAATGTTTACACATAAAGTCCAGTCTTTCTGTCTATGGCACATCCTAATGATTCTTTCTCAGGCAATATCTCTATTCTAAATAGAAGAGGAAGCAAGGATGTGACAGGTCAACATTGTATTTTGAAGATAAACTATACTTTTAAATTCTGCAAAATACAAATTTCCAAGTCATGGATAAGGAGTAGGGTTTTCATTACGCAAAACAAATGTTGACTTTTTAAAAAATAAAGTCTAATTTGAACCAGTTGGTGCTATCATGGTATGAATGAGTATGTTGCATTCTCCCTACAGATATCACAGTTGTTTCAATTGGCATCCTAGAAACATCAGCCTCAGATACTAGAAAAGCATGGACACATAAAAAGAGCTCTGTATAACTAGCAAATGGTATAATTTTCTTTACTTACACAACCAAACTACTTTGATGAATATTGTGTTATGCTAATGGTACATCTTTCTCAGGCAGTACCCAGTAAGAAATACGTTTAAATGTAAATTTACTAAAACAAATAAGCATGCCAAATCTCTTCCCACATAATTTCAAGTGTTTCTCAGAAACTATCACAACATTGCTTGAGAATTTTCCTTAAGTACTTCCCAGAATCTATTGTTTTTCAACAGAATTTTTGTGTCACCCTTTTTATTTATCACCTCTTTTTGCCTGTGTACGTGCACACACGCACACACACATTTATGCACACATACATGCAGGCACACATACACATGAACTTTGACCCATGAACACTTAGGAATGCCAAGTCAAATAAATTAGAGAGATAAACATACTCTAACAAAAAAGAAGGAAATGGCTCTGAAGTTGTGGAGAACACCCAGAACAGTTAAACTTTTTGGCTAAGACAAGAGTTTAAAATTTTGGTTTGACTTTAGAATGAAGGTTTGAAATTGAAATATTTGCTCATTACATGTGGACCTATCACAGTTTTAAAACAGGTAATTGGCAGGAGAATAGTAGAGAAGAGTACTAAAAGTTTTATAACTTGTATAAATTTCTTCTTCAAATCTGTTTGTATCACCCAAAGGCATCTCTTCAACAGAATTCTCCCCTCAGTTGCTGCTATGTTCCACACCCAAAGCCAGCTCTATCCTGCCCACAAGTGTATCCATGAACTTTCCCTCTATCAAGCTGGTGGAACTTTTCCTATCATTTGAGATAATGTTCTGAGCCCATCACTTGCTCCTCAGGTGACTCAGAACGATCTGTCTCCTAATTTCTGGATGCCATGGCCACCTAGAGAAGAAAAGAGGCCAGCACAAAGGCAAGCATAGACAACTGACAGGGGAATATCTACTTCTTGATGTGTGTTAGATGTACACACACAGTGCATGGCTGCCACAACTGTATTAATTCTGTGGAGAAGCATATTCTAAAGTTTTATGATTATACAGGGCTGGGATTCAGCTCAGTTGGTAGAGCGCTGCTCTGCAGTCTCTGAGGTCCCGAGTTTGATTCCCAGCACCGCAAAAATGGGAGAAGGACATGGCAACCCACTCCCAAGGCATTCTTGAAAACAATCTGCCATTGAAAACCCTATGAGGGTCACTATGAGTTGGACACGACTTGACGGCACCTAACAACAACAACAACAACAACAACAACAATAAAAGTATGTAGAACTTATACCCGGACATATATACAACTATTTCTAAATTAATAATATACTACTGTAAGTCCACATATAAAATATTAGAACAAAATCATCTTCCTAGGTAAAAAAAATAAACATTCTCATGTTTATTCCTCATGCCATGATGTGAGGTACTTCGTACAAACTACTAATAGGCGAGAATGGGAACGTGTGTTGGTGTTCTGGTCATAATATAATGCAGGAGGCAAGAAATAGTTATAATTATGATATTTCATGTAATTGTCGTGATTTAATTTCAGAATCCTCTTTGTAGAAGTATACTTTACATGTAATAAAATCCACCAGTTTGAAGTGTACAATCCATATAGTCAAATAAACCCCAACACAGTCATGGTACAGAACATTTGCATCACTCCAGAAAGTTCCCTGATGCTCTTTACAGTCCCTATCCCCCACACTGAACCCCTGGAAACCACTAATCTTCTTTCTGTTCCTGTAATCCTATTTTTCTCAGATTATCATATGCTTGGAATGATAGAGTATGTAGCCTTTCGGCATCTGACCCATAATGTTTTTGAGAGTCATCTATGGTATATCAATAATTGGTCCCTTTTTATTTCCCAGAAGTATTCCATTGTATAGCTATCCCATAATTTGACCTTAAGACTTAAGCATATAGAATATCTGATAAAATTTATGATTTAACTTTTACATAGCATTATCTCATTAGTTTTTTAACTTTGCAATTACTGTTAAACTTTGCATGATATAGTGCTTAAGTTAAGTGGCCTTGAAATTTGATAATTTATATCTTCTACCAAAATCATGCCGCTAGATTTGGTACTTAAATTAATCCAGAAGGAAAAGGAATATAAAATTCCAATTGGAAACTGGTTATAAAAGTAGTCGATGTGGTTGTGATAGAATAATTTCTTAATAAAACATACTGTATAAATCTAGACAAGAAATCGAAAACACATCACTTAAAGTTCCAAGTTTGTTCTAGGTGGGCAGCAGTCTTTACAGCTTAGTATATTTAATTAGAAGATCTAAAATTACGTTGAAGAAGTATTTTTACTTTTTAGCTAACAATTTTAAGATTTTCTATATTGCCTTGAACTTGACTGAAAAGAAAATCATGTGATAGAATAGAAAGTAGAATGATTTAATTCTGTGTGTCTTTAGAATTGAACTATTTGCTTATTTCATAGTAATTTAAATAATGCTGGAGCATATAAGTCCTAGATCTGTGCTGCATTTGGTATTCTTCCCTCATTTCCAGTCATGAGCAGAAAGGAAACAATTGTCTTTCCTCTGTGCTATGACATGGTCATTGGCTTGCCATAAAACAGGTGGACTTGTTCTTAGACTGAGCATGAGGTCACTTGGCAGTCTGATCCGAAAGCCTTTCAGTTGGTCTCTTTTCCATCTTAGTACATCCTTTCTTTCTCTATTGTCCCTATCCCCCAAATAGCCAATCTTATTTTACTTTGATTTTAAAACTACAAGTCATATAATGTGTTTCAATGTGAAACAAGAGTTCAAATAGAACCTTTTAAACCATGACAGTTAATCCTACAACAAGAAAAAAGGTTATTTATTTTAAGTATTTCACAATTTTTCTGAACCCAGTAAAACTGGTTTATAAGTCTGGAGTATTTGGTGTTACTCAGCTTTTAATTAATAGTATAACTGATCATTTTTGTGGGAAATCAATGCTTTTAATATTTTGCATTTAACTTAGCTCGGTGAATATTATCCTTGTTTTATAAATAACATTTTCCAACCTAATAAGTTATCAGTGAATGCACCATCACAAATGGAAAACCTTAGAAAAACTGACTAGCCAATAGCAAATTTTCTAAGAAAGATGAGAGCCCAGTTGTATATTCCCATATTAACTTATCTGTGCACAAGACCAGTGTCCTAGTATGGGTTGGTTGGTATTCAGGATCTTTATACTGAACTGAGATTGAATTTTTGTTTTATTAGTATGTATTCCATAATGATATCTAATTCTTCTTTTCTTTATTTTTTTTTTCTTCTTGCATTACTGTGGGTTGAACCAGGGCCTCATGCATGCTAGGCAATCATTCTACTATTGGGCTGCACTGCCAACCCCTTTTATTTATTTATTTTTTTTACTATGAGTCTCACTAAGTTGCACAGGCTGCCTCTGACTTAGAACTCATGATCCTCCTGCCTCCTCCTCCTGAATTATTGGGATTACAGGTATTTGCCATAGCACACAGCTCTAATTCTTTTTATGACTCTTATTCACTTTGGTAAAGTTTATTTGACCATCTGTTCTTCCTCACACTACCTATAGGGAGGACTAGTCCCCCTTCCCCTTAGTCCTGAGCCAGTACTTAAGACAGATATAGTAAAAAATAAATTACAAAAAAGTCATGCCTTTAGTTGTAGTTGTTACAGCAGTATCAAATTGTCTCAAGATTTCCAAGTGGTTATTCTGAACTACTTGTAGACTTTTTTTTTTTTTTTTTTTTTTACGGTCTTGAGACTGATACTGGTCTATCTTGAATAGAGTTTGCAGACCATTTCTGGAGTTCTTGTCTTTGCAAAAGAGTCTTAAGCTACTGTTTGAGAATCACTTCACCAGACCATGCTTATTTTAATCACAAGATCTTGAGAAAAAGCCTAGGCTTCACTTGTTCTCTCTGATGGTTCCTGACTTCCTTCAAACAGTTTATCGATGGATACACTAAAACTGATAGCTATTCTTAGCAAAGAGCTTACAGACTCTATATTCCATAAGAAGATCAACTTTGTTTCTTTCTGTAATTTCTCCACTTGTCATGGTATTAGATCATTTTGATCAAATATGAATAGAGACTTCTTTGGAAGGAACTGTGGTTTTTCATATTGCCTGGCTCTAGGGACTACCCTGTCATGGGGACTCCAATTTTAATGTATACATAGATATTTGTCCTCTTTTTAGGTACATTTGTTTGCAAAGATGTTATATTGTACTTCTCTGTAAGTATAAAATGCTGCCTCTGTTAACACTATAACTTGCATTTAACTTAACAGATGAAGTCACTCCTTTATGATTCAGGCTACCAGAAAAGTTCTAAATCTTGCTTACCTGGACCTTTTCCACCCAAAGTGAGTGGCTTAATGTCACAGTCTCCCCCATCTTAGCAGAGACAGCTGCTCAGAACTAAATGACATCTGAAAGGCAGTGGTTTTAGAAATAGCATCAGGCATTGGGGCAGCCAGGAGAAAAGAAAAACCATATGGGGCTGCTATGTACTATGGAGAGAGGGAAGACTAGAAGATAGGGGATGAGATACCTCAGGTGGGTTTGATCAGTTGCTATGGTTTCTGAGGGACATTGTAATACCATTGGCTGCTGGCTATTTGAGTCCATTTTGACCTGCAGATTTAGGTGCAGTCCACTTGGAAAGAATGTGGAGGAGGAAAGGACTGCATACTGCTCAGCCTGGGAAGCAACCCGTCATGAGCAAGATTCAAGAGCAGATTTGATGGTAAAAGAAAACCAGTGTAGGAAGAGGATATTACAGTGTTCTAGAGAGAGCCTTTTTCTGGAAAAGTTTAACTCATTATCACAACCCTGGTGTGCTCCCCTAGAAGTAGCAGTCACTGAGCACTGTGGAGACCCTCAGTAAACTTAGACTCAAAATTTCTCAGTTCAAGTGCTGAGTCCAAGTAAACATCTTGGTAACATTAACAAGCCATCTTACATGTCTTCATGTTTGATTTCTCACCTGCTAAACATTTGCCAAGCTCTGGAAGCTATGATGGGTTTCAAATGCAACAGTCTACATAAAATCACAATTTATTTGTCTGTATACCTACAATGCTAATGTCCTTTGTTCCCCCTACTCCAAAAACAAAGATATGAGAGAAATCAATAGCTATTAGTGAATATTTTTAAAAACTGGCCATCTAAATAATCTAGAGTTGCTAGATACCCACAGCAGTCTGTCATTGTTCTGAGCAGAGAGCTGTATGAGAATATTTCACCTGAGGACAAACTTATTTCATGATGAGGGAAGGATAAGTATATTTGGCAGTTTTCTTAAGAATGGATACTTACATGCATATACCAACATGGGCTGTTTATATAAAATGATAGAATGCTAGGAAAGATCCTTATAAAGAATTGCACATAACAATCAGGACTTCTTTTTTCTTTAAGTAATTCAAGTAAATGACAAATATCCACTTACTCAACTATTACTTACAATTTACTCAACAATTTAGAGGATGACTGTGGTCCAGAGAGAATTTCATATCCTAAAGCTAAAGATAGACATTTCTATTGCAAAAATATTACAGGTTCTTTATCCCTCATTCTGTTTCCCTAGTATAACATCTTATGTAATCATAATACAGTTGTTGAAATGAAGAAATTGAGATTGATATAGTACTATCAACTAATTTAAGAGACTTTCTTCAAGTTTTGCCAGTTTCCCCACTAATATCTAATGTCTAGAATTCTTCTAGAATTTTAGAAGAATTACGTCTTCTTTGTCTAACCTTATAACTGTAACTATTCTTTTTTTCCCCTAGTAGTGGAGTTTGAACCCAGGACTTTGCCCATGTTAGGCAAGTGCTCTGCCACTGAGGTGCACCCCCACCCTCACCCTTTTTTTATTTTGAGACAAGGTCTCACTAAATTGCACTGGCTACTTCTGATCTTTCAATCCAATCCTCCTGCCTCAGCCTCCCAAATAGCTGGGATTACAGGTATGTGCCATAGTGCCTAGCTCTTTATTCTTTTAAAAAATATTTCCTTAATATTTCTTAACATTTCCTTTAATATTTGAAGAATATTACTCAGTATTTTGTAGAGTGCTCCTCACTTTTGGTTTGCCTGGATTTCTCATGATTGGGTTGTGGTAAGTTTTTGACAAAAACACCACACAAGTGATGATGTGTACTTAGAGTATCCCATCAAGAGGTATATGATGTCAACATGAGTTCCACCAGTGGCATTAATTTTGACCACTCTTTTCAGGTGGTATCTGCTTGATTTCTCCGATGTAAAATTATGGTCTTTCTCTTTGTAATTAGTAAGTATCTTGTCATTTGTTTGTTTTGGTGATGAGGATTGAACCCAGGGTCTTTCTTGTGCTAAGCATATGCTCCAACTGTGAGCTACATTCCCAGGCCCATTTTTTTTTCCCAAAAAGGTTTTATTCTTGCTTCTATTGATGGTCATGGTTGAAGCAAGTGTCATTCACAGAGAATTGCAAACAGTTCTGTCCTGGTAGGTTTAAGAAATGATACCTTAGAAAGTGATAGAGTCATTATTTAAGTGTTTGAATAGATTTCTCTCAATCCATGCTGAAATAGATGCCATGATATTACGTTGCAGGATTTTTTTAAGTCCTACCTCCAGGCAAATCTCATAGTGACTAGCAGAAATGAAAGTGTGAAATGCTTTTTAATGTATATTTAACAACGCATAGTCTGATGATTGCTGATGTGTAGTCTCTGTGGAATCCCTTTGCTATCAGAAGAGGATGCTAAGAGACAACTTTTAAGCCATCACATGTTTACTTTTCAAATATCTATGACTGTCATTTATAACAAAATCATAAAAAGTCAAATACTTTAAGTCTAACTCTAACTTTGAATCATAAGATTACAACCACTTTTCAGGAAAAGTACAATTACCTTTCACAAGCAATATTTCCCTTACTCTACCTAATGAAATTGCCTACTCTTAACTGATACTAAAATATAGTCATTTTAAAAAGAAAAGATGCAGCTTAGTAATGGGGGTCTGAAGGGTAATGCTACTTTATTCATCTTTTTGATTCAGAAATTCATATAACTCGCATTTAAGGAATTTCCATCATTGAATCCA
Source organism: Pedetes capensis (assembly GCA_007922755.1). NCBI lineage: Eukaryota > Metazoa > Chordata > Mammalia > Rodentia > Pedetidae > Pedetes > Pedetes capensis. The sequence goes on along the minus strand of VMDO01004943.1, from coordinate 35,372 downwards.
GTGTCATGTCTACTTGTGTTGAAGAAGTAAATTTCACAAACTGTACTTAATTCCTTCCTATGGTGTCACTATTTAATAAGGATTAAGGTACCAATTTTTGCATTTATACTGGGTTGCACAGCAAGAGTTCACGTCTTATACTAATATATGCTAAGTAGTTGCATAGTATATAGATCATTGTTGTTAAAGTAGCAGTATTGAAGGCATTTTAGATCACAGAGCCCCAGTGGTCTACATTTTATTTGCTTTGACATTATTAAACTCAATCTGTTTCTGTAACTGTGACTCTAATTACTACATTTGCACGGCAGAAAAGTTTGCTTTGTGGGTTGACTTTTATTAACAGTGCCTGCATGTTGTTTTCTGTTCTTGCTCTCAGTGTTTCATGAGCAAACAGAGCACCTTCAGTTGCATTGAATAATTATGCATGATCAATAAGTTTTTGTGTTTGTCTTTGTTGTTTCTTTAATGTGGCCTGTAGGATGCTGCTGGCAAGGTGCTGGACCGCTGGGCCATTATGTCTCGAGAAGAGGAAATCATCACCCTTCAACAGTTTCTGCGGTTTGGAGAAACCAAATCCATTGTGGAGCTGATGGCAATTCAGGAAAAAGAAGGTCAGGCTGTGGCTGTACCATCCTCAAAGACAGACTCAGATATAAGGACTTTCATTGAGAGCAATAATCGTACCAGGAGTCCCAGCCTCCTTGCTCACTTAGAGAACAGCAATCCTTCCAGCATTCATCACTTCGAAAACATCCCCAACAGCCTTGCATTTCTGCTTCCATTCCAGTACATAAATCCTGTCTCAGCCCCACTGCTAGGGTTGCCTCCGAACGGGCTACTTTTAGATCAACCAGGACTGAGGCTGCGGGAACCTAGCCTTTCAACCCAGAATGAATATAATGAGAGTAGCGAATCTGAAGTATCTCCCACACCTTATAAAAATGATCAAACACCTAATAGAAATGCCCTGACCAGCATCACTAATGTGGAACCCAAAACCGAACCAGCCTGTGTCTCCCCTGTTCAGAATTCTGCCCCAGTCAGTGATCTCACCAAAACTGAACACCCAAAAAGCTCATTCCGGATTCACCGGATGCGAAGGATGGGGTCAGCTTCTAGGAAAGGAAGAGTGTTCTGTAATGCATGTGGGAAGACATTCTATGACAAAGGTACTCTCAAAATTCATTATAATGCTGTTCACCTGAAGATCAAACATCGGTGTACTATCGAAGGTTGCAACATGGTCTTCAGCTCCCTCCGAAGCCGTAATCGCCACAGTGCAAACCCCAACCCCCGCCTTCACATGCCTATGCTAAGGAATAACCGAGACAAAGATTTAATTCGGGCCACATCAGGAGCTGCCACCCCTGTCATAGCAAGTACAAAATCAAATCTCACGCTCACAAGTCCTGGCCGGCCCCCTATGGGTTTTACCACTCCCCCACTAGACCCTGTCTTACAGAGTCCTCTCCCTAGCCAGCTGGTATTTTCTGGGCTAAAAACTGTACAACCAGTTCCTCCATTTTATAGAAGTTTACTTACTCCAGGGGAAATGGTGAGTCCTCCATCCTCCCTCCCAACCAGTCCCATCATTCCAACTAGTGGTACCATAGAGCAGCACCCCCCACCACCCTCTGAGCCAGTAGCGCCAGCAGTGATAATGGCCACCCATGAGCCCAGTGCCGACCTGGCACCCAAGAAAAAACCCAGGAAGTCAAGCATGCCTGTAAAAATTGAGAAGGAAATTATTGATACCGCTGATGAGTTTGACGATGAAGATGATGACCCTAATGATGGCGGAGCTGTGGTCAACGACATGAGCCATGACAATCATTGCCATTCCCAAGAGGAGATGAGCCCAGGCATGTCTGTGAAGGACTTTTCTAAGCATAATAGGACCCGGTGCATTTCAAGGACTGAAATAAGAAGGGCTGACAGCATGACTTCTGAGGACCAAGAGCCTGAGCGGGACTATGAGAATGAGTCTGAGTCCTCAGAGCCCAAACTCGGTGAGGAATCTATGGAAGGGGATGAGCACATTCACAGTGAGGTGGGTGAAAAAGTCCTCATGAACAGTGAGAGACCCGATGAGAACCACAGTGAGCCCTCTCACCAGGACGTTATCAAGGTGAAGGAAGAGTTTACAGATCCCACTTATGACATGTTTTACATGAGCCAGTATGGACTATACAATGGTGGGGGGGCCAGCATGGCTGCCCTGCATGAAAGTTTTGCATCGTCTCTGAATTATGGCAGCCCACAAAAATTCTCCCCAGAAGGTGACCTGTGTTCTAGCCCAGACCCCAAGATCTGTTATGTGTGCAAGAAGAGTTTCAAAAGCTCCTACAGTGTGAAGCTTCACTACAGAAATGTTCACTTAAAAGAGATGCATGTCTGCACAGTGGCCGGCTGCAACGCTGCCTTCCCCTCTCGCCGAAGCAGAGACAGGTCAGTAAATCTCCATTGGCTGCTCCTGCTGAGGGTGGAGGGTGCCAGTTTCTGTCATGTTGGACTTAACATTAAAAGATCCAACTTAGATGGTTTTGACGTACTGTAAAGATTGTCCACAGTGACTGTGATACTAAGCTGCCATGCTCATAAGGATTGTTGCAGTTGATGCTTGTTATGATTAAGCATGCAGAGTCATATGCCATCTTACCCAGTAATGCACGACATTTTTCTTGGTGCGCTATATATGTATGTGTATGCGTGTATGTGTTTCTATGCATCTAGATGTAAGTTAATTGTACACAGTTCCCTGCCCTCCCATGAACCTTTACTTAGAAGCTGCAGCTTCTGTCATGTATATATTTCTGCTTTGCCTTGTGGCTTTTTAATTCAATCAGTATATTATCTTCATACACACATATTTATCCAATATAGAGACAGAAATTTACGGATGGAAAGAACCATAGGTCCAGGACATCGAGACAGCCTGCATCTCCGTAGGTATAACCAGAAATGTTATCATTCCTTACATGAGTATTTAGTGTGCCCTTGAATTCTTTAAGAGTCATGAAAATATCAGAAGAAAATGAATCCAAAGTTATTGTTGATATGGGGAAAGGGTGTGGTGGTGTGGGTTTATTTTAACTCCATAGTGTGTTTGAGCTCATCTCTAGAATGTAATCTAACATGGGAATTAAGCACAGAAGGGGAGGCAGGCATGTACTTTAGGAACAGTTAGAATATATTATGTCCAGCCTTCAGATGACATCACACTCTAGCTATGTAGCTACAGCTCTGAAACAGTTGGACTTAAACAGAAGCAGCTGTCCTAAACCTACCATATTCTTTATTAATCTGAAAGAAAATATAATAATAAATGGAATGTGCCACAGTGGTCAGTGGTAGGGTAACAAGGTTATCCTTCACTTGTGGAGATGAGTCTGTAAGCAGATCATTTACATAATACACCAGCCCACCTCAAGTCAAACACAAGGTAGTTCTTCCTATTACAGTGGATGTGGTTTTGGTTCTACATTGTTGTTTTAAAATATCTTCAAAGAAAATTTTATTATTGTTGTTGTTGTTGTTGTTGTTAGGTGCTGTCAAGTCAGGTCCAACTGATAGTGACCCTCATAGGGTTTTCAGTTGCTGATTGTTTTTCAAGATTGCTTCAAGAGTGGATTGCCACATCTTTCTCCCATTTTTGCAGTGCTGGGGATTGAACCCAGGGCCTCAGAAAGCACAGAGCAGCACTGTACCAACTGAGCTAAACCCCAGCCCTGAAATTTTTATTATATGGTAAAAATAAAGATGTGTGAGGAAGAAATAAAATTAATGAAGGAGTCCTCAGATAGCCACCACCCAAATTCTAGTGCTTATCAGTTGGATAGAGTTGTTTGGCTAAGCAACATATAATGAAAGTGTCTCTGAAAAGTAGCAACCTATCTGAAATACTCTGTTTTGCCTTCATATTTGAAATAAATCCTTTTTAAAATAAAAATTTTTAAATAATACTTTTTCGTCCTCTCTAGGAAAAATAAGTGGCTGTCTTCCAAACTTAAGACACACTTTGAGAAGAAATATGTCTTCTTAAAAATTTCTCCACTCTAAGAGTGTCTTATAGTCACAGTTACTTCTAGTTCCAAGTTATCGACAGTCCCAGAATGTCAAATAAAATATCTATAGTTTGAATAATAAAATGCAATACTATACCCAACCTCCCATAAGTTTGTGAGTAATATTCAGTCTTTCAAATTTGAAACAGTGCAGTAGTGATAATGAGGTTAATGCATTGAAATTTTTTAAACAAAAATAAAAGACTCAGGAAAACCTGCATAAAATATTTATGGAAATGGAGCATTTGAAGACAAGCCAAAATTTAAGCTTATTTGCATGAATTCCTATTGAAGTTAGGGTTGGTTTTCTAAAAATATTGCTGATCATAATGCTGGAATAAACAGCTGTGGGACCAAAAAGCTATATGCCTCAAGCTTGGTACTTTCATTTATGCCTAGTCACTAGAAAACACATGTTTATGCCCTGTTGTATAAGGAAGTACTTCTAAAGTATTGTTTGTTTGTCTGAGGGAAAACTTTTATTGGCAGCAGGATATTTCACTCTGCATTTTTATTCTGAGAATTAGGAGCTTAGCCAATGAGTTTAGACCAGTGACTGGGATAACCAGGATATTCTAAGCATGAAGAATAGTACAGATGATCTCCCAAGTGTGTTCAGTCTCAGAGGAGATGGAAAACTTCAGAAGATAGCCCCTGCATTGCATTTGGGTGAAAGAGTACATTGTACCAAATCTTTTTTAATTTTAAAGTTTTGTCACACATGGTAAATGAAGAAAAACAAGTTGAAAAACTCTTGTAGAATGAAATATTTTTGATTCTCACTTGAAAATCTGTTATCGAAAAAAAAAAAAAACACCACAGGTCTTTTGATCCAAGGTAAAAATGTTAAAAAAAAAAAAAAAAAAGGTACTTTAACTTTTTTTAATCAAAGAGTGAAGAAAAGCAATCATCCTTATTGAGTTGATGAATTAGATTAATTTAGCTAGGTGATTAATATAACTATGTGAGGCCAGCTACCCAAAAATAACCAGAAGTAGTGATGTTATTGGAGAACCAGCCTCTTTCAGCATCTCAGCAGAGTGGACTTTGGAACATAACTGTGCTTCCATTTCAGATTTTTATTGTCATTTTATCAACTAATGTCAACATGTGATTCAATCTCCTAGGTCACAAAGCCTCTTGGATCCCATCTGTGATATCTCTGATCTTATTCTTTAGATTTACCTTCTTCTCACTCTTCACTTTTAGTATTAGTCATGAGAACCCCAAGAGTCCTTGTTTTTTATGTCTTTAATTCACTGTTGAAGCTAAGACAAGTTTTCTTACCTACTCTTGAGCCAACAAACCTTCCCAAAGAAGCTTTCTTTTATCCTTAATCATGCTATGCTCACACCTGTTTCTTTCCTCTCCCAAGTTCCACCTTCATCCATCCTTGACTCCACAGTGTCTTCCTCATGCCAATAAACCATTAGAGGGGATTTGGGAGGGACTGAAGTGTTCAGGTCTTCTAAGATGCCACTGAAGGAGCTAACAGAACCCCTTCTTCCTCCTATTCATAGACACAGCCCTTTTGTCTTCAGGATTAAAACACCTTACTAAGTTGCATACACACAGGTCTGCCTGGGCTGCTTCCAAGATGGGTGGAGAGGAGGAACTTGCATTTTTGATCTTCAGATAGGCATGTTAGTAAGATGGAAATAGAAAGATAATAAATACTGTATTTTCAGTTTGGCAGTTAGACTATCAGGACTTTGCTTGTGAGCCTTCTAGATTTTATAAGATCAAATTGAAACATGGGTTTGTCAGGGCTGAGGATTCTAAGAAATGTTGTCAAAAGTTGTCCTATATTATATACTAGTAGTTGTCAATGAGTGTGTCTTTAATAAATTCAAAAAACAAGAGGACCATTCCACGCTAATGACCAAGAGCCAGCTAATATACATAAATACTATTTCGTCCCAGTCACTAAAAAACTGTTAGAGTACTTTTGTTAAGCATGCATCATAATGCATCCCTCTATAATCTCAGAGACTAAGGATGCTAAGGCAGGAGGATCACAAATTTAAGGCCAGAGGCAGCTTACACAATCTAGTGAGATCCTGTCTCAAAATAAAAATGAAAAGGGGTTGGGAGGTGGAATTCAGTGACAGGGCACTTGCCTAGCTTTTGCAAGGCCCCAGGTTCAACCCCTCAATATTAGTGTGGGGGGAAGCAAAAAAAGCTTTTATTCTGAGTGATAGACGTGAAATATAAATAATTTTTTCTGTAAAGAACTCTGATACTCTCAAATGGTTGCTAAAGTGTTCAAGTGTATATTGGTAATATTGTGAAGTATTAGAGTTTGAAGATCTTTTCTTTGTTTAGCAATACTCCTGGGCACAAGAAATTCTAACTGTCCTGTATACCTACATTTGTTCATAAAGGAAATTCTTGAGGACAGCATTGTAGTCAAAATCCCTAAATCTAATTTACCTGTAGTCATTTCAATTTCTACTTTTCTACTTTTTTTCTCCTCTCTCTCTCTCTCTCTCTCCCTCTCCCTCTCCCTCTCCCTCCCCCCCCCCCCCCCCCCCCCTGTACTTGGGATTGAACCTAGGAGGGCCTGTCACGTGCCAGGCAAGTGCTTGACCACTGAGCTGCCCCTTCAGCCCCTTTTTAATATTTTCATTTTGGTACAGGATCTCAGTAAGTTACACAGGCTGCCCCTGGCCTTGAACCTGCAATCCTCTTGCCTCAGCCTCCTGAGTTGCTGAGATTACAAGTGTGCACCACAGTGCCTGGCTACTTGTGGTCATTTCTTATCTTCTGACTTCATATTTGATCCCAGGAGAGCTGACTGGTCATGGATCACCTGTATTTAAGGGAAGCCCATGTGTAAGTTACATTTGGTTTTTATTTGGGAAAAAATCAAATAAATGCCCTTCTGTTCCCAGCACTCCTTATCATTTGCTAATATGTCCAAATTTATATCTGTTAGCCGGGCACGGTGGTGTACTCCTGTAATCCTAGCGGCTCGGGAGGCAGAGGCAGGAGGATCGCAAGTTCGAGACCAGAGGTAGTCTGCGTAATTTAGCGAGACCCTGCCTCAAAAAAGTAAAGGAAAAAAATGTGCTGAGGGTGTAGCTCACTGGTCCAGCACTTACAGAGCATGCAAGAGTGAGGCCCTGGGTTCAACCCCCAGTACCGAAAAAAAAAAAAATTATATCTGTTGTAGTGATTGGCAATTTTTAAACTCCTTCAGCTTAAATGAAGACTGTACTCAGAAATTAGACAATCTATATAGAAAGAGGGGCTGGGATTTAGCTCAGTTGTTAGTGCGCTGCGCTGCAGTCTCTGAGGTCCTGAGTTGAATTCCCTCCACTGCAAAAATGGGAGAAGGACCTAGCAATCCACTCCCAAGGCAATCCCAAAACAGTCAGCCATTGAAAACCCTCTGAGGGTCGCTATGCGTCGGATACCGACTCAACAGCACCTAACAACAACAACAACAACATATAGAAAGAAGTATTTATCTTCATTTTTCATCCTCCATGAGTTTCATAATCTTTATTCTTTTCTTGTCAAAATAGTGGGGACTAATTGCTAAAGTTTGTCTTAAGTTTTATCAGAAAGGTAAGCATATCTGCTTGATCTTCAAGGTGTATGAAAGGTGATTGAGCCACACAAATAAATTGAAGAACAAAATAATATTTGCCTAGGGTGATTTATAAATAAATATGAGGCAACCATTGGTACCAAGTGTGAACCTTCTCTTTGATTGCTTGCTAAATCAGTCCAGATTTAAACATGTAAACTTCTTTATTTGTATGGAGTAGGACATCTGTATTTGGTTTATTAAAACCTGCTGATGTCTCCAGAACTAAATTTGTTCCTATATAGGCCTCTGGGTAGCTGTAGCTAAAAAGCAGAGATGTATAGTTTTTGCTTGTCTTATTACCTGACTTCCAGCCCTGTACAGGTGTGCAGGAATAAATTAACATGAGCTACCTCTGATGAGCCACTGCATACATTAACAACAGAGGTGAAGATGCGAAAACATGCTACCTACCTCCTGTTATCACCTTCTCAGCATAGCAACATCCATTTTTCCCATCAATCTCTGTGTTTGGAAACTTATAGAGAACTTTTCTAGAGAGAGATTTTCAATAAGCACACATAATTTCACCAGGTAATACCTCCAAGAAATGAGCCACTTAGCACCAATCAAGGGAACTATTAGTATATTTGCTCTAATATAATTAGCTGTCAAATACAATGCTTTAATCCTCTCCAAGTACAGGATGAGAACATTTTAAAGGATCAGCTGTTTCATTTCCTATATTTTTCCCAATCAAACTAAAACCCTCCATTTCCAAAATTCTTTTATCAAGAGAAGTTGTGCTGGTTTTCTGACTTCTAAATGTTAAGAGATTTTTTTTTCCCCTACACTACTCTGTTTGGTTTCACAATGGAGCCAGCAGATCAATAGGCCTTTTGTACTTATCTCCATTACTTTCCATCAAAAGCAAACAAACAAAATAAATCCCCCTCCTGAGTAATTGCTATTTGTGCCCTCCTCAAGCAAAACTTTGGTAGTAAGATAAACTTCAGTGTCATTCCTGTCCCTGGGGTTCTTTTTATACACTGGGAGAAGAGCAATGAGCAAAACCGTCTCCTTGTATCATGGGGAGAGACTCTGTCAAGCCTAAAGTGAGTCTAGGATCTTCCTAATGACCTCCTGCTGGCCCAGCTGGATACAAGACAAGCTCATTTAAGCCTCTGCTGACCTTTCACTCCTTCTCTACAAGAGTAACACTAGTCACTACTACCATCTTCAAAACTGCATACCAAATACACAACAAAGTTTAATGGCCAGTGAACGATTTCCCTTGCATGATGCAGAGAGATTTTTACGAATTCCTCTTGATGGAAGTTAACATTAAATCTCTTGTGGCTATATAATTCTTCCTGCACAAACACAATGCTTCCAAATCATCCTTATTCTTATGTTCCCTAGAAAGGAACAAGCTACTTTTTTCACCAGCATTATCTCAAGAATTTTGGCAAAAAAATATCAGAAAAGAAAACATAATTATTTCACACACAGTATATTTATTTCATGATGGCACCACTTGGAAAGGATCATTTTCCTGATTTTCTCCTCTCTCTGCTCCACCGAAATGTACTGGACCTTCTAGACTTCACTGGTGTGTCTTTTTCAAATGGAATTTCATCCTTTCTTGTGCTCAGTCTTTCCTTTTTGAAAAAACATAGACCCTTTTCCACCAGGAAGAGAGCGTAAGACTACAAACATACGTTAACATTCGTTTGTGTAACCCTGCTAAGATCTCTTCTCTCTTAGGTGAAAGATTTCTACCAACTCTTGAAGCTGTAATTAATCATTTGTTGTTTACTAAAAGGAGAGGACATTTTTCTGTTTAAATTTCACACTGAAATTTGAGCTGTAAAACATTTCAGTTTTTTTCTGCTTTCTAAAGCCTACCCAGAAATAATTTAATGTTTTTGCCATAAGACTCCCACAAGCTTCAAATAAATGAAGATGGCAGAATATGAAAGGATTTTATACTTGCCAAAAAATTACCATGTCATAAAAAAGGGATTTGGTGACTGATTCTTAAGTGCCAAGATGTGTGTGTGAGAGTGGCAGGCAAGCTAAGTCAGAGGTAAAAAAGAATACTTTTTAGGAAAGGACAATTTTTCTTCAGTTATTTCACATAAAACTACACTTTAAAAAAAATACCTAGATTTTATGTCCTAATGCAAGCTGCTTGAATTAAAACAGGAGTTGTAAATTCCTGGTAAAAAGCTATTATGCCAGAAGTGTTAGTGATCTTAACTCTAGTACTTTATGGAGTTTATTACTTTTTATTAACTAGGGGGAAAAATGTTACCCACTTCCAGTTTAATTCTTTTTCTTGCTTGCTCTAATTTTGCTTCACCTTGGGGAAGAAAGGCCAGTGATTCTACCTGAATATATGAAGGTTATGACTCACCTACAAATACCAATCTGCTCTTACATACATCAATCTGAATCATGACCGGCCACTCAAAAATTATGCTAACATTCTCATCTAAATGCACCCACATAATGTAAATGTGTGTTTATACATAAGCACCCTCATAAATAAGAATGTCAAAAGACAGATCATCCATAATTGCCAAAAGAGACATCTCCATCTTGAAAAGTGATATATGAAGTTTCTTTATCGTATTGATGAGAAATAGGAAGGTTTATAAGTAGAACACAACAGATTTGGGCAATGAGAACAACAGGCCTTCTGAAGGAAGCCTCTGAGGTCTGATGACCAGCCATTCTAATGCCCCTGCCTTTTTAGTCTGCTTTGTCACTGAGGGGGCACTGGTGGGTCACTTCACTCACTAGTAATTGCGTTTTACAGACTTCTAAAGCAATTGGCTCAGTCAGTCCCAATTCAATAAAAGTGGAGAGCAAGAGAGAGAGCACTTTTGTTCTATTTTTTACTTGAAATTATTTCATTCAGCAGTCTGTCTTTTTTATTACCAGGACTTGACATTAGCACTCCAAGCTATATTAGCATCCATTTCAGCAGTTCAGTAATGGTATTAAAAAAACACTTAACTTCAACGGTGAATGGTTGTATGACAGTACCATAAAAAATCCACATAAAAAAAACTTATGTATTTTGTCCCAGAAAATTATTTTTCACTTGTTTAACCACTTCAAAACTATGTTCTCATGATGGGTGTTGTGAGCACCTTCTGGTTCACAAAAGCAGCCAACCGTTGTGCTCTGTGGGTTAGGGGATTAGGGAAGGAGGAAAGGAATCCAGTAGTGAGAGAGTAGGTAAAGATACTGTTCACTCCATAGTTAGATTACCTTCCATTCATCAGCAAAGATGGAATTGGCAACTTCAGAGCACCCAAGGTAGAATTCTTGGATCCTCATACCTGAGTGGGATTTGATTTTGAACCCAACACTCTCCAAACTTGGGAGCAGAGCCTAACTACTTTGGCACTGCAGTGTGCTCATAAATGACTACATTAGGTTCTAAATTTTGATTAAACATTCAGTAATTAATCAATGGTAGACACGAAGCAATTGGCAAGGTCCAAAGCTGCAAAATGTTTAAGACATAAAACATTACGAAGTAATTAGAATATGCTCCTTCAAGAGAAGGATTGCCTTCAATAAAGAGGTAAATGATAGCATCCTGTTTATTGTGGACGTAGGCAGCCAGAGCAATATGATAAACTGCTGGAGATACACATATCAGTAATCATCCACATTATTAGTACCATTAATCATAATTCCAAAAATATGACAGCAGCAGCCAACTTTTTGACCAATTTTGCTTCTGCCTGTTGGCCATTATAACTTCACTAATAGACTGCAGAGCTCCTGTGCGTGGCAGTTTGCATTGAGAATAGAAGGTTAATTATATTTGAGCTGCTGATTTCTTCTCTCCTTGGAAAAGGCTGAGCACTTTGACAATCCCAGGAGCTCACCGTTGTTAAACCAGTAAAAGTACTTTATTGAAATTTTCTTTGTTGGTCAGGAATGAGGAGATATTTCAAATGAGATATTAGCGCCAGGCTGGGACAGCCGCTAATGTTTCTTGCTCCAAAGTGATCGTTGGGCAGCAAGATGAACTCAGTAGTTCTTTAGATCACTTTGTTCTCATTTCTCTTCAGCAGGTGGATAAAAAGTTCAGCACTATAGAGTGATACATGAGGAAATCCCACAAGATTAGTTACAGTCTCAATACATGTTATGTAGGAGTAGGATTTGGGGGAGTGATTAGTAACATTGGGAGAAATAAGTACCTCTTTAATACAAAATTCTGCACTTTTGACCATGTCTATGTGAATAAAAGGAAAAATTAACTTCACAAAAATCATCTGAATAGTTCTAAAAAGCAAAATGTTCAGTAGTGTAGGTGCATTGCTAGTTGGTTAACTGAAGTTTTCATGTTTCAGCTAGTAGTTTTGACATCACTTAAAGATGTAAATTAGATTATGCTCATTATTTTTGCTCAGGTATATTTAATGGTTTTATTTTGCACATAGAATTTAGAGGAGGCCATAACTAATCATAGTGATTGTCCTACAAAATACTATATCCTTCCTCAGGGAACTCATTCATTCCTAATGTCATCTTTTAAAACATTTTTTAATATTTCTTCTTAGAAAGTATTTCCTTTGAAAATTATCCCAGGAAGAAATTGATGTTCCATGCTGTACATATTAGAAAAGAAAGCTTTTGAAATGGAAAGCAAATTTGAAGATAAAGAAAAAACCTCATTCCTATTATTTGGAAATATATCTTCTGAACCCTTCATATAAAGTAGACTATAAAATAAGAGATAGAAGGTTTGGGGATTTATTCATGCAGGTTAAATATAAAACAAAATTATAGCTCATATTTTTTCTCAATAAATCCTTAAAAAGATGCTAGGGTTCATGGCTTGGCTTTTTTGTACGCAACAATAGTAAACTGAGCACCATATGAGCTGCCTGATTAAGAAAATTTACAAATGCTGTGAAAACATCATCCTATTCACAATATAACACTCATTGCACATTATAGTGCAACAGGTACCTATTGAATAATCAGCACCCTTGAGAAGCCACCATGTGTTCTTAGATACAATGCAAAAGGAAAACAGTTAGAGGTCAAGGCTGTTGGATATCAACTCTACACTTAACCTGAGCATCCAGCATACACATTTCCCATCTCCCAGTCTGCCTTCCCAAATGCCATCGCTACATTAACATTTTTTATGCATTCCACAGCATTGACAAATTGTTTTCTAACTGTAGTGCCAGATTTAGTATGCGAAAGACGTGTTTGCCTCTGCCAACAAACCAATAATTCTCACTAACATCTTCAGAGTTACAACATTTATAAAGTTGCAAAGTGGAGTAAACAAACCATCTGTTTGGCTTTTCCATATATGTCATGCTTTCTTATTAGCATATTACGATTCATTTAGTAAACAAATTTGGTGATTTCGTTCACGTCAAAGTTAGATCGGAAGCTTGAAGATGATTAACATTCCTGGGACAAGCACATTAATACATTGCTTCCTCTGCAAAGTTAAATGGCTTCTCAGGAGAATTGCCCCTTGTTGACAAGATGAGACTGTCAATTTTGTTTTCCTGCCACATTAGGGGCCATAAGGGGATGGCAGGCTAGGAGAGAGGGGAGTCGTGTAGGCAGCATAATTCAGTGTGAATTGAGAAAAGAAGTCTAATTCTGATAAATGGTCGACCCCAATACATCCTACCTGTTATTACAACAGACGTGCTGTATCTGTGCAGTAAATTAGCTAAACCCCTAAAGAGTTTGGTGGGAGCTTATCTTCAAGTGAATAATTTGAATGTGGAGGGAATGTCTGCGTGACCAGTATGGATGATTTGTTTTATATTGAAATGGATTGAAATGACTGAATTTGGTATTTTTAATTTGCAAGAATTTGCTTAGCTTTTATTTCTTGCATTTTGTATGTATTGCTTTACTTTTTGGGGTTTTGAGAATTAGCTACCAGAATTTTACACTAAGATTTCTTGCTCAGCTAGGGGATGGTGTTCAGACCTGGCGAGAATCTTTAAATGATCACCTATGGAACAACTACTAGTTTTGCAAAACCAGGAAGTGTCAAAAGTGTCATTTAATTCACAGAGCTATAAGCATACTACCACTAATAAGTAGCAATACAAAAATGGAGAGGTAAGAACAAAAGCCAGTATTGGAGAAATCCAGATAAGATGAGAACTAATGAGGGTCAGAAGTTTAATTTTTCATTTTTGTGGATTTGGATAGCAGGTTTACATTTCTGTTCGGCAGTATTGTTAACTAAATAATTCCATGATACACTCAGTCTTGGCATCTAGACTTACCCAGATTGGATATAAATTTCTCCTACTCTCCCTCTCCTTTCTCCCCCTGTACACACATAGAGTTGACCCTCTATACCCACAGCTTCCACAGTCACGGATTCAACCAATTGCACATAGAAAATATTTGGAAAAGATTGTTCTGTACTGACTACATACAGTCTTTTTGTCTTGTTTTTAATCTCCTATACAATGCAGTAATACAACTATTTGCATAGCATTTATGTTATACAGGTGTTATAAGTAACCTAGAGATGATTTAAAGTATATGAAGGGGATATGTAGGTTTTATGCAAATACTACATCATTCTATATAAAGGACTTGAACATGTACAGTTTTTTTCAGGGGGCAATGCTGGGCCTAATAATCCCTGGAGAATACCGAGAGATGACTGTATTTACACATATATACTTACATATACATGCATGGCATCTGCTATATTCATATCACTATGATCACACTCTTGACAATATTACTTGAGAAATTTGGGTCTATATGTGTGCTGAGTGGCAGTCAAGTAGGAAAATAAAGGTAAAAACTAACCCAAAGGGGGCCCTCAATTCCATTTTATACAAGGCATTGTTATTAATTATCAAGTGTTTCATTTCAATTCACTAACTTGGGAATGGCTCACAATTGATTTAAGAATTAAGAGTTAAGTATTGGGCATATCATGCAACATATAGTTCTAGTCACTGTTCAGTTTCAGACTGCCACAATCTGAATTTCTGACTTGGTCATGAGACTGTTTTTTAAAAAACAAAAATGAGAAAACAGTTCTTACCTGTATCTCAAAACTAAATTTAAAAACTCAAATCACTTTTCTTTTAAATAAATCATGGCTCTGTTTATAATCTTAATCTTTATAGAATATTTCATTAACTCAAACTGATCATTTGAACAAGTAGGAAAAGGAGATGTGAGAAAAATCCAAAGAAGGGTTACTTACCCTCTCCAAAGGGCATCTGCATATACTTAACTGCATTTGGTGAATTTCATGTCTTCTGTGTTTGCATGGTAAAGATTTTATCAAAGAAGCAGGGAAAGACCGGTATTTCACTTCAGTCCAGTAATAGGACTTTCACTCAGTATTCCAAATAAGAAAGTAGTCTGGCTTTTGACACTCTCCCCTCAATCCAAAACTTTATTACTTTTTGCTTTTTGTGATCATAGTCTTTAAGAGGCTCTTGGTAAATTCAGTTTATGGAAAGAGTACAGAAGTTCAGAGAAAACATTTATAATTCCAAGCATAACTCATGTTAGAGGGCTTCTTTGTGCCCAAATTTTGTAGTGTTCCCTCCCACCACACTGGGGTATTACACCCTTTGCTGTGTCACCAGTGGCTTTTCTGAAGTGCTTTTATGTGCTTCAACCTTGGGATTGTTGTCTCATTCCATTTTGCAGTGTATTTTGGGAAAGTTTCTTTAAGACTCATTCATTTTACCAATTGAAAGCAAATGTACTTGTAAATATCTCCTGTGTGCACAGTATTCTACTTTCTTGTCAGGACACACAGGTTGAATTAGATTTAGTTTGTGTTCTTGAAAGTAACCTTCAGGCTAAAGTTTAGACCATGTTGTTCATTCTCACCCTTTATACCGGTAAACTCATTTTCTCTCTTCACCTAGTCTTTTTCTTTTTGTTTCATGTATAAGGGATTTGCCTTCACATTTCTGTATTAATACCCCACCAGAGGAAGTATAAAAAGTTTTCATATGGCTTGTGTACTTGTAAAATATAAGAAGTTCTAATTCAGTCTAGATTTTTGTTAATTATTATTCTTTTCTGAAGATGAATATTTAGAACACTAAGTTTATTTCTAGAAAAAACATCCCTATCCCTGGAGAACTGAACATTGGTTGTCTCATGGATTCCTTTTTCCAATTGCTATGTACAACAGCTTCCTATCCTAGGGATCTTCCTCTTCCCAGAAAACCCATTTTAGGATCTTTCTACATCTGATCATCAGTAGGTGAAAGTTCCCTCTGTGTCTCTTTCATCTTCCCTTTCTTTCCACCTCTTTAGTTTTGCTGATCCAAATAAACTTGTAATATTCCTCAAACTGCTATTAACCCTAGGTCTTTGTATCTCATGAGCACAGTACTTTATGACAGTTAATGATTTGAGTTGACTGATTTGGAGAGTCCAAAAACAGATCTTTGTTAAAACCAAGTGCTGCCTTTTGTCCATGCTTTGGAAGCTGTACCCTAACCTCCAGAGGAACAGGATCAGGACCCTCTAAAGAATTTCAGTCTATCTTCTAGCCCTTCTTCTCTTGTTTTCCTTCTTTCTATCCCAGTAACACTATGTGTGCTAGAGAATCTCTAAGTCTACTGTCATGAGAGTGAACCAGCAAGCTTTCCACAGCACATTCTTCTCATCTCCACTTCAAGTGTTTTGCATATAGCATTTAGGAAGATTATTAAACAAAAATGAAATAGATTAAGAAATGAACATAAAAGAATCAATTCTCTTGAACTGTGGTTGTATAATGGAAATCGACTACCATGAATGAACCCATGCACTGAAGTTATGAACAGCAGAGCTAATGCACTGCCATGAGTTCATCTTTATTATTACATTACACCTGAATCAATTGATAAAGTAGCTTTTTTTTAAAAAGTGAGGGATGGCACTTAATTGAATAAAAGTCAATGTAATTATATTAGCAGAGGCCAACAGTACTGCTGACAGCGGAAAAGGGACACTGTTGAGCAGAGTGCCAGAGCTGGTCTACACATTTCTGCACATCGTTTGGTTGACAGATATTGAGGGCTGGTACATCATCTAATTAGATTACACATTTCTACTGCTGTAAGTGAGAAATGAAGAGAAAATCTCTTCCTGGTAACATATCAGTGGAGATGTGTAATTTCACAAGTCATCTTAAGGGAGAGGTGTCCATCTGGGTGAGCAGTGTGTCCCTTTGTCGATGTTAATTTATTCTTCCTTATTCACTGTGTCTCGATGTGACTGCTGTGTGCCTGGCTGCTGTTTTCTCAGCAGTGAACCTAGGAAGTGGTAACTGCAGATGTGTGAGAAACAACACAGAGTTCTAGATTACAGTCATAAAAAATATGGGTTTGTGAAATGAAGAGGAGAGGGTGTTAAAAATACTACATCAAAGGGTAGGATTTCGTGAGCTGCTTATAGTTGGCAAACTGTTTTATCAATAGAATAATAGTACATAGTGTAACTGCATTTCCACATTCTTGTTATAACTGTGGTGGTGCTGTCCCTACATGTCATAGTAAAGACTTCACAGTAGGCATTTTCTGCACTCTGCTTAGCAACCTGCACTTGGAGTCATCTGCCATCTGACACCAAGGAAATAGGGAATGACTGTGTCAGGGCAGGGACCGTGGGGACCACTTCTATTTATCATTCACATACCCACACACTGCATGCATCTGTTTGGAACTCATTTATGGATGATGATGATGCTGTGAGTTTGGTTTATCTTAATTTGATTTATGATTTTTGGATTATGCAGCTGATCTGAAAATCATCAAGACAGCATATGGGATGATCGCTTATGACAGAAAATAATTTTGTGATCAACAACATTTTAAATCCCTATTTTATTGTTTAAGATTTTTTTAACCAGATGTCTAGAATGTGAATTTGTTTTCTCTCTCTCTCTTTCTCTCTCTCTTTCTCTCTCTCTCTCATTCTTGCTTTCTTTTGTGATCGATTTAGCAAAAGATTAGAAAGCTGATCTTATTGTCACAAGGTAAGCTCAGCCTTCCCAAGTGCAGTGTGGAGAGGGCTGCTACCCCTCTGCCCCTTCAACCCAGAGTGCTATCTATTGTCTTGTGTGGAAAGGTGGAGAAACCTCTCCCACCTTTCTTGTCTCTGAGGCACATACCTCTCACCCATCTCTAGGAAATATTAGCCATGTTTGTCACTAAATGGAGTGACTTCCTTTGGTCTTCCATACTTTTCAATTATAACCAGGAGGTCTGTTGAACTCTATACCGGCCATTTAGGTCATTTCTATTATCACAATTACTTCTCCAAGATGTAAAGCTTCCACCAGTGTTGAGAAGCTTTATTTCCCTCTTTATTTATCAGTTTATTTTTGGAAGGGTAGCATTCAATTCAGGTACTTGTCAAACATCTGAGCCTTTGCAGGTGGAGAGAGGTATATGCCCAAGGGCACTTTAAAAATCAATGGGGGATGTAAATACAAAGGCAATGTTTTCAAATAAATAACAACATATCAGGCTTTGTAAGTCATGGTGTCCCTATAGATGCTCTGGGACAAATTCCATCTTTTTTTACACAAGCAAAGCACTCAGTGAACAGAGTGAAAGTTTTGCTTGTCTAAGAAGAATGTGTTCCAGTTGTTAAAACAGAGGGACCATATGTCATTGTTGTGCTTGAGATTTTTTTTTTTTTTTTTTTTTGTACTTACTGTGCTTTAATTTTGGCCTTCTGGGTTTTTCTGTTGTTCACTGTGCTTTTTTGCGGTTTTTATTTTTTTGAAAGGGTGGGTGGGTTGTATTTTTTTTTAATAATTGTTTTTCATTGTTAGATTTAATCAGGATCCCAGATCATTCTGAGAAAAGGATTTTCGTCACTAAAGATGATCTTTTTAAATCTGTTTCAAATTACTAATCTGCTAAGCCAATCTCTTTCTTAAAACTTAAAAAATAGGAGAGTAAGGAAAAAGATGTCATTTTTAAAGTTAAACCTAAATGATCTAGATTATTTACTTTTTAAAAAGTGGATCTTAATAGCCAGGTGTGGTAGTGCACACCTATAATCCCAGCACTTGGAAAGCTGAGGCAGGAGGATTGACCCAAGTTCAAGGACAGCCTGGGCTACACAGCAAGACCCTGTCTCAAAAAAAAAAAAGGATTTTTTTTTATACTTGTAAATACAGTTTTTACTGTTTTAAGAAAAGGAGCTTTGTTTTTAGGTAAATTTAGACTATTTCCTTTAGACAAGGAGTAAGTTTCTATTCTTTTACCCTATTCAATGTATGTTCTAAAATTTATATATTAGGAGGTCTTCTGTGCCTGATGCTGTTATACAGTAACACTAATGGAACAATCATTGAGAAAAGGGTGCATGGGTTTGCATTCATCCTACCACTGAAGAATTTTACTCTCTTATAAAAATTAAACTAATGGAAAGTTCCCTTTATTGCCCCTTCCACCACCACTTACTTCTAGACCCCGAGGATGTAGGGAAATGCTTGCTTTTATAATGGCATAATTAGGAATGAATGTGCTTATTTGATGCCTAGTGAAAGCTGAATCAATTTTAAAATGCTTTCCTTTTTCTCACCCCTCCCCACTCCCTGTGTACCTACCCCCCTTCCCTCTTGTTTTCCTAGACACAGTGCCAACATAAATCTGCATCGTAAACTGTTGACCAAAGAACTCGATGACATGGGCCTGGACTCATCGCAGCCCTCCCTTAGCAAGGACCTACGGGATGAATTTTTGGTGAAGATCTATGGTGCCCAGCACCCCATAGGGCTCGATGTCAGGGACGATGCCTCCTCTCCCGCAGGGACAGAAGACTCCCACCTGAACGGGTATGGGAGAGGCATGGCAGAGGACTACATGGTCCTTGACCTGAGCACCACCTCCAGCCTCCAGTCCAGCAGCAGCATCCATTCCTCCAGAGAATCCGATGTAGGCAGCGATGAGGGGATTCTTCTTGATGACATTGATGGGGCGAGTGACAGTGGGGAGTCCGCACACAAGGCTGAGGCCCCTGCCCTCCCTGGCAGCCTAGGGGCTGAAGTTTCAGGATCTCTTATGTTCAGCAGCTTGTCTGGGAGCAATGGTGGGATCATGTGCAACATTTGCCACAAAATGTACAGCAACAAGGGGACCCTGCGGGTGCACTACAAAACCGTGCATTTGCGAGAAATGCACAAGTGCAAAGTCCCCGGTTGCAATATGATGTTTTCTTCTGTGCGAAGCCGAAATCGGCACAGTCAGAACCCTAATCTCCACAAAAACATTCCCTTCACTTCAATAGATTAGTCCCAGGACGGACACTACAAATGCCAGCTCTCACCAGATGGCCTACATGTTTGAACTGCCATAGTCAGTGTGCGCTTCCGTCTGTGGCGTGGTGTGTGTGTGTGTGTGTGTGTGCGCGCACATACGTACATACATATGCCTCTGTGTACACACACACACACACACACACATTTTCTTTAGATAAAAACACTAGGTGCTTTTGAATTTTTTTCTTTTTCCTTTATAGTTTTGGGAAAGGGGTGGAATCTTTAATTTGGGGATGAAAACAGAATACTCCTTTACACACACACACACACACACACACACACACACACACACACGAACACACAGCGTGCAACTAGCCCCAATTTTGATAGAATAATTCTTGGTCTTCTCCAAAGAGACAGTTTGTTGTACCCATGACTGTTGCCTGTAAAAAATAAAAGGGAAAAAAAGAAAAAAGAAACGAAAAGGAACTTCTTATAGTTGTCTTTTGTGAACTTTAAGGTTTTGAGAGAATCTTCAATTAAAGCATGGCAGATTCACCTGTAAATATTTAGCCCTGAGAGGCCAATGATGTAAAACAATTGTATTGATGGTCGTTTAACTCTTTTGTTTAATTTTGACAGTTACATCCAGCTGTTAGATAATGCAGGAAAAAAATAGTTTGCTGGCTAGCTCTATTCATTTATGTTAGCATTAATGCACATTTTTTTAAAAAAATTAAAACCATGGTCTTGTTTTTACTACCTGTTAGATGTAGTGATAAAGAGGTGCTGGCATGCTTTACAGCACAGATCTGATTTTTTAAAATGTCCTGTACTAGTACATAAATCCAGTCATGCACTTTTTTTCATACACTACAAGGGGATGTGTAATATCCATGCTTCTTTTTTTATCCTTAAACTATTGCCATACTTCAGTAGGTGTCTTTTTTTTTTTTAATCCACTTGTATAAAAATGGTCTGGTCAGTATAGGGCACAAATGCCAAACAAAAGTATTAGTGTTAACACAAAACTGCCAACTTTGCACAAGTTTCCAGAAAAGAAAATACAATTAGTCACTCAACATAACCACAGGCCAATTTGTTGGCCACCAGAAAACCGCTTTAAAAAAAAAAAAAAAAACACTTGAAGATTCTTTCAAGTGCCTAATGTTATTAGAATCAACATCGCATCCTTCTTGCTTATATGTTAAGTTACATAAAAGGAAAACAAAATTAGGTGGTGTGAAACAGCCAAGGCATTTCTTCTTTAGAGTCAGGATAATATTTCAGGATTCAAAAGCCTAAATTAGTCACTATAGAGCAAAGCTGAATACAGTGAAAGAGTTGAATGCTCATTTCCAAGGCCCTAACCCTTATTTTTTGAAAAGAAAGTCTGAACTGGGTTGGTCTGTTGTATGGCTGTCTCATTTGTCACAAATTCTGCACTACCGCTACAATTCAGGCCTGTTTGATAGACAAAATCAAAAGCCGTTTCACAGCAGCAGTGTTTGGAAGCTCTGAAGACACGTGCTGAACTTGAATTGAACACTCCTCCCTGAACGGCACAAGAAGGGAGGCTAAGATAGGATCTCACTGGGCAGTGTTTGTTTCCCCACACGCATTTGTCAGAGAGAAATGAAAGCAAGCCTGAAACCAAGCAATTGAGAGTGAGAAAGAAGAGGGGGACTCTTCTCCAAACCTCTTTTGTTTTGTTTTGTTTTGTTTCCGATGTTTACACATGTTGCCTGAGCTGGTTAACCACATCGGCAGCCTCAGCTACCACAACATACTGACTAAATGATGATATTTACTCAAGTTCAGTCTGTAGCCAAAACCATTAGGGTGTACATTGCAGACTGTTTTGTTGTCATTTCCCCTTTTCTTTTTTTAAGGGGGAGGGAGATAAACAAGTAATATTTTGTCAAACAGTACATAATAGAAAGAGAATGTATTTCTTTTCTGCATTTAATGGCCTCAAACATTTCTCCCATCGGTCTAAAAGTTAGAAATATCCCTTTGTTTCAACTTTTCTTGTTATTTCCATTTTTCATGTTGTGTAATTTTTTCTGTGTTCATATCAGCATTCACTTCCGTTAAGTTTGCCAAAGGAAACTGTTGATATGTTTCTGTTATTATTATTCCTGTAGGATTTATTGTACCTCACAGTATTTATTGTTTCCAAAAATAAGCATCATTCATTGGGGGTTAAGTATTTTTATTTTTGAAAATTTCAGAAACAATAGATTCTTAAAGATAAGCTAGGTATATCTAGGAGCTTTATCTTTTTACCTCCTGAGGATGCTATGGGGTTCGTTAGATTCTTCATTTGTTCTACGGTGAGGAAAGACCAAAAGTATTTGCAGTACAAAAGAAACTATATCAAATACTATTGTCTCTTCAATGATAAATGTTTACGGTAAAAAGCTGAGGAATTAGTAATAACCGTTTTCGTTTTATTGTACCTTTGAATTCCCCAAAGTCTTAATTGCTTTATTTTGGTGTTGTGTTAAATTGAATAGACAGAGATGTTCTCCTTTGTTTATACCATATAAGACTCTGTACAGTATGTTTGTGAAAGATTGAACTAGAAATGAACATTTGTTTGCAAACATCTTGGTCCTCTTAGCGTTCTCTGTATTGCGCTGTTAACCCCATGACTAAATGATCAAATTCTAAAATGATGGAAAAATATTTTTAGTGTCCCAACAAAATTTGTGGAAACTCTGGCTTTTGGGGTGTGTATAGGTTAAAGTTTAGCCTGCAGCCATAGCACTGGGGCATCTTGACCCCATCAGATCTCAGAAGCTAGGCAGGTTACTGGCCTGGTTAGTACTTGGATGGGAGACCACCAGGGAACACCAGATACTGTAGGCTTGGGAGAAGGACCTGGCAACCCACTTCCAAAAATCAATCCACCAATGAAAACCCTATGAATAGCAGAGATGCACTGACAATAGTGTTTTCGCCTGTTGTACGTAGGGTCACTATGAGTCGGACACCGACTCGACAGCACCTAACAACAACAACATAGGTTAAGTTACATCTAGTTTTATGAAAACTAATATACATTTTTATGTCGACAGCTTTTAAAACTCTTATACTCTACTCTTAGTTGAGATATTAAAACTCAACTGTACAAAATCCAAGTTTACTTAGTCTGTTTAATTTAATGTCAAGTAAAAGGTCCCTAGTGAGAGAACTACGTAGCCATCAGGAGGTCATGTCAGCAAATGAACCAGTCTTAGAACAAGTGTTTGTTATTTGCCACAAAGCAGGCTAATTTCCATAGCAAGTTGGAAAAGTCCAGAAGTAATGAGATTCTGGAAATAGAATTTCCTTTGCTTAGGAACATGAATGTGTTCACTTGGGTTTTGTCAGAGAAATGGCAATAAGTCCTGGGCAGCTGGCACTTTTTAACTTGTCCCCTATTTGCTACTACTTTTGTGCCTCAAGTGCCCAATTGTTACTATGGCCTTCTAAGCAAGTATATAACATTTTCAATATAAAGCCTATTTGCTTAAAAGAGACAGAGGGAGTGGATGGATGTAGCACATAAAATGTAAAATCATAAAATGTACGAGTCTTAAGGTCCCAAAGTTTTGCTTGTTCTTGGGTGTGCCTCAATACAGTGTTTTGACTTAACTGTCATTCTTAAGATGGTGGTTCCCAAGGCTTATGTGCAAATGGGAAGGATAAAAAGATCAGCGTTTTGATTACTGAATTCTTCATCTTTTCCCATTCCTGCTCATTTATTTTTTCATAGGAGATTCCTGTTGTTAAACACTTTGTCTCTAGATGCATCCTTTTTTATGCTAGCTGAAAATCAGTAAGGATATAGATTTTCATCTGAGAAGCTTCTTCTTCATTTGATTGTTTTTATCAGAGTTTTATCACAGGTACAAAATTAGACAATATTATTGTGCATGTTCTCTAGCTGATATTGAGGCTTACTGTTTTGATCATTTTAAGCTGTGTTTTTGTAAATATCAGGAAGGCTCAGTCCAATTTCAGGAATATCTGTATGCTACAGAGTGAGAAGACAGAGAGCAAGAAACAGGATAGATAATAAGTAATTTGGTTTTGAAAATGTGATAAGAAGCTTGATGTGTTCTTCCAGAAATTATATTTAAATAAGCCAACCCAGCATAACTCATTCCAGGCCTCAGTGCAGGTGCCCCATTCAGCATGATACTTTTTGCTTTTTGTTTTTTCTTTTTCAGTACCAGAAGGTTGAACTCAGGACCTCATGGGTGCTAGGCAAGTGCTCTACCCCTGAGCTATACCCCCCAGCCCCTTTTTAATTTTTTTTTGTTATTGTTTGTTTTAAGGCAGAGTTACACTAAATTGCACTGGTTGTCTCTGGCCTCGTACTTGTGGTCTTCCTGCCTCAGCTTCCAGAGTAGCTGTAATTATAGGCATCTGCCACAGCGCCTGATACAGTGTGATGCTTTCTTAAGGCTCAAAGGTGTGAACATTTTCTTTCCCATAGGACAAGCATTTTTTGAAAGTATTTTAGGACAACGGTGCCTCTGTCCTTGTAGAAGATTTCTTTGGCCATGAATTTCCAGGCCCATCCAGTAAGAGGAGGAAGGCACTTACTTACCTGGTTAATAGCCCCATTAGTGGACACATTGGTCTTAAACAAAAATGCTTTGAATATATCAGGAATGGGCCAGTTCAATGGCATTCTCCTCATCTTACTCAGGAGAAACTGCGCACGAGGTGTGACCATTTTTCCCTTCCTCTGTGCACACCCTAGACATATGCCAAGCAAATAAGAGTGGGGGTCCTTGGCAATTAAACCATAAAGAGGCTAGTAACCAGATTGAGGTGGACATGCTGCTGACTGCTCACAGCTTGTCCAAACTTGTATCTGGTCAGCTAACGTTGGGTTAGGCTGACTAACAGAGTAAATAGAATCCAACTTGCCTAAGATATGCAGCATCTGCTTTCATAAAGAAACAAGACATCCAGGAGAAACGTTTTCATCCTCTGGGCACACCCTTTTCATAAGAGCTTCTTTTTAAAATCATGACAAATTTTATTTAAAAATGAATCACTTAACCTTTCCCCAAACTGGAAAGATCCAAATGGGGTGCTGTACTTTTTCTGCTCATCCTTTGTTTTTGACAGAAGGGATCTAAATGAGTAAGGAGGGCACTAACAGGCAGGTGCCAAGAAGGCTGCAGGGGCCACAGTTCTTTCACTGTAAGAATAATCTGTGCTGAGAAAAGTGTTGGTCCTTGCCCTGGTTTGAGGGCAGCTAGAAAAGGAAATAGTTAATGCACTGGAACTGTTTGTCTAAGAGAAAAGCCTGGCACAGCTTTGCCTGACACAGTGCAACAGCCATGGCCGGCAGAGTCCTCCATCACCAGGTGAGTCACTGAATACATCTGGGAAGGAGTGAGGAAAGTATTCCACATGGAATAGTGGAGGTTCTGTAGGGGTCAGGAAAGCAAGTAAGGGCCGTTGTGGAATTTTGTGTTTGTTTTGGTACTGTTTTTGAGTGGGAAGTGATGCTAGAGGCCCTCTGGAAGCAAAAAGATGGAAGGGGTCACCTATGTTTATATATATATATACACACACACACACACATATATACACACACATATATACACACATACATACATATAATGTGTATATATATACCCACGTGTATATATGTATGTATATGTGTGTATGTGTGTGTAAATATATATATATGTATATATGTGTGTGTGTGTGTATATATATATATATATATATATATATATATATATGTATATATGTATGTATATATATTTTCCAGAAGTGAAACCTAAGCATGATGAGTGAAGTAGATGTGAGTGGTACCACCATGGATCTGTCCCTTCTTCCATTATTGCTTTTATTTACCACTGTAGCAACTCACAAAGTTGTGGTTGGCTGATGATCTCTTGACCAAAATGAGAGCTCAGTCACCATCCTACAAGGCACAGAAATAACTTCTGTTTGTATATTTTCCCTCAGAGGTCAACCATGCTTGCTCCTGTTAGGGCCATGTTTGACTCGTCCTGGGCTCACCCTGTGTCTCCTGTAGCTGAGCATTGATTACCATAATGGTAATCATCCAGTGGTATTAAGTAAATCCAGCTGTAAAGCTGGCCAGCGAATCATTTGTCACTCTGGCTCACACACCCATCCTTCCTGTGTTCTTTCATTCTTGCCCCTCCCACATCTTGCACAAAGTTATTTTTCTAGTCATTCTGCAAGAACTGGATGTCAAATTCTTTTTGGCATTTTTTGAGAAATTCAAATGCCTAATAACAGAGGGTTAAAAAAAACTAAGCATTTTTACAAGTACACTGAATTGGATCAGCATTATTGTTCATTATAATGCTATATATATTTTTGAAGCAGCACACTATAGTTGTCCTAAAACTCTATTCTCCTCCTCTAAAGTGTTGTTGTAAATTCATTTGACCTTTACTGCAGGAAAAAAAAATCTTTTTTTATATAGGGTATCAGGATAAGGCTCAGTTCATAACAAATAGTAGACCATTACAGAAGAGGAAAGGAAAAAGCCAGGGCTGAGCAGTGAGAAGCTTCAGTTCAATTTCACCTCATATCTTTCTAATAACTTACTTGTCACTTTATTACCTTCCAGTAATGTGAATGCTGCTGACAAGACTGTCACACTAACAGCAGACAACACCCTCTCTGCTTCAGCCCCAGCTCTCCTGGCTACTTATTGCCCTGGCCCTGAAGGGACACAAACTAATAGTGTGCTTTCCAGTTCAGCACTTGGCCATCAAATATAAAAGGATGCGTAATTGCCTGTTTATCCCTTGTGAAGGGGAAATTGAGTACAAGGGCTAGGTTTTCCCTCCGGTTCCCTGGTGTACACACTCACCATCAGCCTCTTCCTCCTCCCACCTCCCTTTCTCCACACAACCCAGAAGCACACGTGCACACCTACTGTGTGTTTGAGAAGCCCTAGACTGCCTCCACATGCCCTTTCCAGCTATTATGTGGACAGTAACAAGATGACTTCTTGCATAAAAGGGGAGTCTAGTGGTACTGACAATGACAGCATTCTCTGCTTCTTTAGAAACAAGTATTGCGATTCCATGCCCATTCCTTTGGGGAGTACTAAGTGTGGCCCTGTAATTAGAGCAACTTTGTCTGCAAGTCAGTGACATAAGTAGGGTTAGATTGCCCCATATTCTATAAGGGAAGGATTAAAGTACTTCTCTTCCCCTTCAAACAGTGTATGGATTGCAAACAAATTGGTTATCCATGGTGATAAAAGCTGGTAATCTTTGGCATCAAATCGTTGTTCTAAATGTACACATGCATCTTTCAGTATCAGGCTCCAAATTCATATTGTAACGTGACAGGTAAACTTTCACTTTGTCAAACTGGACTGACAATCAAAAAATAATAATAAAGCACCAGGCTTTAAACTTTAATCACTAAAACAAGAACTACCCTACATGTGAAAGGTAAATTCTCCACTTGGGAGAATTTGGGGAAGTACAAATAAAGTGAGATTTACAAAATTGAGTAACAGGACCAAAGGTACAAAGGGAGTATGTTGAAAATGTTATATTCCAAAATACCTTGAGTCCAAATATTGTGTCAATATTGGGTGCATTTCTGTATATTGGATTATGTAAGTGATAGTTGAAAAACAGCTAGTTAGTCACTAAATGAAATGCAAGACCTATTTGTGCACCTTCCTTATGGAGCTAGGGGACACCATGCTTCCAACCCTCCAGCGGCAGGTATGACAGAATGTAGTTGACCCTGTGGTCAAAAGTCACATTTCAAGTAAGATAGTCAATCAAATAAGAAACCTGGAGAAGTCATCTTTCACTTAGACTTTTACAAGGAAAGACAAAGCAGATTTAGGGATAGACAGTGAAAAAGGTCTATATTGAGAAATCTGTGCTAAATAATTTCATGAACCAGTCCAAAGACTGGAAAGAAAAGCACTTTGAGCAAGGACTTGGGGTCAGAGAAAAGGTGATTCATTGACTTGAAGTTTTTTAACTTCCCCAGTGTGTATATATATTACAATCATTTATCAGACATCTTAATAGAATCGTAATTAAAAATTCAGTTGCCAAAATTGCACAAATTCTGATAGCTGATACTCACCTTCTCTCCTTAACCCTTAAGTAACACAGATGCCTAAAGACCTTTCTATAGTCTTAATTCATTACTTAGCTTTCTTTTAAAGAATCTTTGAAGGGAAGGAAGTGCAGAAAAGGGTATTTTAAGAAAAGTGGAGAGAAGTAAATAGTATAAAAGTATATTTCTTGAAGAGAGAGAATCTAAGTGCTATGCCAAGATTTTATAAGGCTTCCTGTTGCCAAATGTGATCTTGAGATAATGCACAGTGAAGATGGCAAATCCATCAATTATTAACCAGCTCTGCCCACTTCTCTTATGGAATGCAAAGATTGAAAGGTGACTCTAGGGAGATACTGGGTATGTGAGAGAGCTCCGCTTATCTGGTACTGGAAATGTTTTCAGAAAGGAGAAAACTCCAGCCCTCTTGGTAGCCCCCCTGACCCCTGGAAGGTGAGCCAACCTGGCACTGTTTCAGTGGGTGCTTGCTCCTGCTCCTTCCCTAGGAGACAAAGCATCCCCCACTCACTCCTGAGTCTGTGGCGTAGCCCATAAGAAGCATTGATTCATGAGGTTATGATGCTCTTGAACTCCTAGACAGTGTGCTGAGTTAATAGGTTCACTTGAAATGTATAAACCAAGGCTGTTTATTTTTTTAATCTAGTACTCATTTGGAGTTTTTTTTTTTTTTTGCATGTCTTTATAGAGTAATCCGTCCTCTCATTGCCTATCTTAATCTCCCCTGACTTCCCCATTATCTTTCTCACTCTTTCCCTTTATTCTTCAGATCTCACCCACCCACCTCCAAAAATTAATAAATCTTTTCTGAAGCAACAAGATAGAACACTCCCTCCTTCATCCTGGTTTTGATTGCTTTGCAAATCTGTGTGTTCTACCCTGTCCGGGTTTATATCACATGAAGTAGGTGAAGGAGATGTTCTAGTATTGTACAGTATGCCCGACAGGACTGTCCAGGATTTATAGTACACAGAGCACTCGCTCTCCTGTGCCACCCTTAGTCCTGCTGCCCACAGAACACCTGACCATTTTCCCACCAGTGCCAGTAGGAAAAGGGTAGGAGAGCTCAGGGTGGGGAGGTTGAGGGTTGGAGGGCTGAGGAAGGTTGAGAGACTGGGATAAGAATTTGTTCTGAAGCCATATGACTTTTCAGGATGAAGCCCACTCAAAAGTATGAGGGTGACTGACACCCTAGTGGGCAGTTCCTCGTGAGGCAAATGTCCCTTCCCACTGCTTGCCTCCACCCTACCTGGCTTATTCTATGAAGCACTTGCTGCTTTTCTGCTTCCCCAAAGGTGAGAGGGGGTCAGGCTGAGGCTCTGGGGAGAAAGTTCTGTGTTCCCTTCTCCATCATGGAGGAGTCCAGTGACACAGGAAGATCCCTTACAGGGCTGGGAGGACACGTGACTTTCTCACTCAATCCAAACCCACGAGTGCCTCTCCAACAACAAAAACATTTTATTCCAGTAGCATATTAGACAGGGGGAAATGGCCAAAAGGAATTGAAATATCTTGAGGAAAAGGAGTTTTCACCCAGACACGTCCTCTCCCTCCCCCAGAGTTTAGGGTTTTGTCCTCTTTTTTGGTTTTTATTGTTCTCCTCTGCATCAGTCTCTTTGCTAACCCTGCAGCAGAACCAAAGTCTGTACTACAAAAGGTACCCACACCAAGGGATGGGACAGCTTGCATCACCCTGATCAAATACTTGTGACAGTGGTAGCTTCATAAATACTGTATGTACTTTAAGTGAGAGTTTTTGTTTTGTTTTGCTTTTTGGTTTGTTTTTATCAGTAGTCTAAGATACTTAAAATTTTATTTTCTATTTCCTTTGTTGTATTTCCTGTACAATAACTGTCTGCAGTATGTCTTTTGCATAAAATGCGTAAGGGTTTGGGGATGTAAATGGAATTTTATTCATATTTTGTCCAAATACCTCTTGTAATTTGTATCAAAATTCTTGTACAATTTTTATATTAAAGATTTATCAGTCACTGATCTCTTACCTTTTTAATTTGAAGAAATCTCAACAAAGTCCAAGAGACCTTTGCAAATACACTCACTGACACTCATGTTCACAGTGCAGTTCACCCAATTTCAGCATTCCTTGTGGCTAACCCCAAACGGGTTTCCAATTAGACTGAGTCATGATATTATTTACTAGGCTTCTTGAGAAGACCATGTCATCTTTTGCTCAGAAGGCAAAACTGGGTCAAAGCCACAAAGATCTGAGCCAGTCCCAG
The DNA here is from genome assembly GCA_007922755.1 of Pedetes capensis. Lineage (NCBI taxonomy): Eukaryota > Metazoa > Chordata > Mammalia > Rodentia > Pedetidae > Pedetes > Pedetes capensis. The sequence goes on along the minus strand of VMDO01004943.1, from coordinate 5,144 downwards.
CGGAGCCTAGCAACACTGCCCAAGTCTGTCCTCACCAAACCTAGTCCTTTGGGGAGCCTTTTCTGTGTCTTTCCAGAAAGCCTTTCCCCAAAGCCTTTGCCCCTGTTCTTCTGAAGAAAGGAAGAACTTTAGGTGTTTATGCACCTTACCTTCCTGCAAATAAATTTTCTTCCCTCCCTCAGCCTTTCCAGTATATGTATAGACGGCAGCAACCAGAATGATGACTATATATTTTTTTAGATTAAATGCTTGTCTTTCAGTTTATATTCTCTTGGCAGTGGTTTTCTGCACATTGTGTTTGTTATCATCTAGGAATAAGCAGATGGAAAGATGTCATGTTTGATGACATTTCTTCCTCTTATACTGCTTGAGGGACAATAGAAAGAAGTATATAGAAGGTGATTTTGACTTAGCAGTGTTTAATATTACCTCCACCTCTTCAACTAATCCTAGTTAAAACTTAGACTAACCCAGACTGTAACTTGCACTGGAGTCTCCCATCCAACTTGTATATTCTGTTCTTGGTCTCCATGTTGCTTGGCTTGTACCATCCACATCTCTGGTTTCCTCTGGCCATGAGCTACCCAGACTCTGCAGCAACTCACTGGCCCAGGCTCTCTGGACAGGCTGCTCCTATCCCGCAGGCCCAGAAAGGAGCTACCCAGCTGCAGATGTTCCTGACGGAGAGTCCCTCCCAGTGCATCACAGGTGCTGGCCACCAAGCCGTGATGGGGTCTCCCTCCTTGATTTCTCTGAGCACCCAGAGATAGATTTGAGGGTGAGGGCAAAGAAATGAAAGGCTGAGCAACTTTGGGGAAGTCAGTCTTCATTGAGGCATGTGGTTATTAATGTCATAGATGTGTTAATGCACTCCTGTATAATCCAAGTATAATTATGATCTTTTCATCTGTCATAACACATCTGTAATTGATAAGAATTCTTCCTCAAACAGCTCCTTCATTGCCTTAAATAAAGCGTTGTTTTAAGGCTTATTAAATGATGGAAATCCTCCTGCTTAGCAAAGAGGCACCCATGAAGACAGCTGATGGCACAAAGCTAATCAAAACTGCCTAGGTTGTGGCCAGTTGCTCTCTGGAGCCACTGGAAGACTTGCTGCCTGCTAGTTTGCTCTATGTCAGTTGACAGTGTGACAGTAAATTAAGTGCTACTAATTTAATAAAGCTGCTCCAAGGACGTAGCTGATCTATCAATGAAGACGAGAGAGGATCACAGTGGGAGGGGGGACTTGGAGCAGGGTGGCTGAAAATATTGAATTGCCTGAAGTAATACTGGGGGGAAATATATTGATCCTCAGTGTGGCGCAGTTATTTTTAGTCACCTGACTCTTGGACACCCAATCATTACCCATATTCATCAGAGATGTATAATGAACAGAGGTATTGATTAAGAGGGGTAGCTGAAGAGATTTCCCAACAGTGCTAGTTCACATTGATAGGTCTCCAATGGGAATGCAGGCCACGCAGCCCTGGAACATAACTTATTGTGTTCTAGGTCCTTCCATTGATTCCATTTGTGTGGGAGGGGAGGGAAGGGGCAGACGAGTCAGCCTCACACACAGTAGTGTTCCCTTGACCTTTCTCTGAAAGCTTCCTTGGAAAGAAAAGAAAGCAAAAAGCACAACTCTCTGCAACAAGTCCCCAGCCGTGTGCTGAGTTTCTGGTCTCTGTCCGGGCTGGCTGTCGTACCTTGGCTCTGATTGCCCTGTGTTATCTTGATTTACAGAAGCGGACCCGAAGCTGGGACACACCAGTCAGAGCTCAGAGCCATCAGGCATATGAAGCCTTCCCTCCCCTAAAGATCAACATATGGCTGCAGGAAATTATCGTGTTAGGCTAATTGCACCAAGTTGGCATGGTAGGAACATAATGAGTCCCGGCTTCAGCATGCTGACCCCAAACCCAGTGATGCCAGCGCATAGTAACTTTCCAAGCATTTTGCCTCATGGCAGGAATCCTCATTGAGCTGCTGTTTGCAAATGCCACTTGGTCGGGTGTCTAGCATGTGCCCTGAACCAACGCTGCACATTCCAACCCTACAAGGGGGTTTGCTGAGCCATTCACGAGAGCGCTTGTCCTTCCAGACAACTCATGGTGACCCAAATGCCGTAACTATCAGAAACCGTGTGCTGCCTGATGGGCAACATGCTGCTTAAAATGCGGATATGTAACTAGAAACCATTAAGCCCCAAGGAGAAAAAAGTAAAGGATTAAGACAAGGACAGCTGTAAGAAATAAGGCTCAGGTGCATCATTAGAAATCAGAAATTCACAGAGGAAAACTGTCTGTCATCCCTACTGGCTATTAGCAACACTTGACTTGTACATTAACAAAATGCTGCAGGAACGCCAAGGCACCCCTCAACCACTGAGGCAAGGGGCAGGCTTCTCTTTCCTCCAGACCCTCCTTTCTTGAGCCGAGTCTAATAGCATTTAACTTATTTGCCTTAGAGTATCCTCATCAACCTTCCCTGATTTGTCTTACCTGGGCCAGCAGCCTTCCGACTTTGGGACTGTTATATGTGCCACCTTCGGCCATATCTTTGCCTTCTTTACTCTCTTCATCATGAGGTTCACTTCAATTCTTGTTCTCGGCCAATACCATCTTTATACACATATATAAAAAGTCAACATGTTATAATCTTCAGAGGTTAGACTGTACCTTGATTTCTTTCCAAATGTAAGAACTGGTAGAAAAAAAATATATCAAGGCCTTCAAAAATTTTAAATCCAGCATTGTCTGCATTGTCTAGCAACTTCAAATTTCTGGAATTCTCAAAAAAAAATGGTTATAAGCAATTGAATTTAGAGGTTATCAGGTTTTGGGGCATGTGCTGTATGAGGTGATTTAAAATTATTAGGCCACTTCCAGGTTTTTAGAGAGATTCATTTTTACAAATATAAATGCTATTAACAATTCAAAGCACTCTCATAATTTCCCATCTTTGTTCTCCCCATGATCTCCATTTCAATTTTTCTTATTTTTTTCTTAAGTGCAGATTTTCCTTCCAAACTTTCACAAAGTCATTTGCAGGCTAAAAACAAGATACTTGTTTGATTATTTTCAGATGTCGCATCAATTGGTCTTCGGCAGAAAGTAATCCTGCAAGATGTTATGCTTTTATACTTTCTGTTCTTTCAAAAACCACAAACCTGTATTTGAAAATATGCCTCTTTCCAAAGCCCTCAGCCTCCCCATCAGAGCTGAGAAGTAAGGATGGTTTCAGGCTCACATGAAGACTTGCCTTTTCAACAAAACCCACACACTTTTCATATATCTGCTGTGAGCATAAGAAGGTACCGGGGAAGCTAGCATACAGATGACATTCAGGAATTGCATCTCCCATGGGGACTGCAGTCTAAATGTTTTAACGATGGGATATTTCTCTTGCATATAGTTTGTAGTGCACAGTGGGTTCTCAATTATTATTATTGGAATAAATGGGTGAATGAATGGGATGGGTCTGGCTGAGAATGGATGGAACCCTTTGGTAAGCCCCAAAGTCAAAGCCAGTCTTAAGATTAAGTGAATTGGCTCCCAGGGTAACATGGGGTAAACACAACCTACCCCATCTCATCGGTTGAATGCAACTATGAAATCTGGATAGACTCATGCAACAGCCATTTGAGGACTCTGGAAAGTAAAAAGTAGCAGAAGCATTGAAAAAGACCAGCCACCAGCCTACTGCCCGAACGGCAGCACTCCACCCACTCTTCTGTTCCCTGTGCTCCCTAACTCATTCAAAGAATCTGAATGCTGTGAAGTGGTCATCAAGCGTGACCAGAGAGCTCTCCAGAAGTCCTATAGTCAGGGATTGGGGAAGAAAACCATGTATACTCAAGGGGTAAGGGGAGAAATATTCTCTTTTTTCTTTTAGGAAAATGAGAACCACAGCAAAGGGAGCCTGCAAGAGAAGACAGAACTCTCTAGGAGGGTAAACTTCTGCCCCACTGGAGGAGCTGTTCTTTCAAGAGGGCAAGGAAACCCGTTTTGCTTTTTATGTCCATCGATCCACCCACCCCTTGAGCCAGGGAGTGAGCACAGCCACAGGAAATGTGGCTCAGGGCACCAACTTGTTCCTAGAGTACTGAAGAAGGCAAGGCTAGAAAGTTTCAGGGCGACAAGGAGAGGGAGTGCTTGCGGGAGTGACCCCTTAAAGCCATGAATTCTTGGGCCAACCCCCCCCCAGGGTGCATGCATATGGAGTTGGCCTTACACAGCAGAGACTTTGAAACATGTACTATGAGAGAGACCACTGACCAAGTCCTGACCTGGCTACTAGGTAATGCACAAGTGGAACAGATCCAAAGAGAGTTACTGAGGCTTTGAAAACTGAGCTGACACTGGAACTGTGACCCACAAAAACCTAGTTGGAACTTGCAGCCTAGATTCATTCAGGTCAATGCCTGCTAAAAACTTACCAATATTTTTCATAGGATTTAAACAAGGCTTAGAATCTCATGACATATGCAGTAGCAGCGTAGGCAGCTTTCTTCTCCTTTTCCTTCTCTTCTTCCTCCTCTTCTTCCCTTTTTTAAATTGTGGTTAAATATACATGACCTAGAATTTACCATTTTAAGCATTTTAAGTGTACAGTTCTATGTCATCAAGTACACTCACACTCCAACCATCGCCACAATCGACCTCTAGATCTTTTTCATCTTCCTCAACTGAAACTTGGCACGTTAAACATTAACTCCCCATTCTCCTTTCCCCCTCACAATTCTACTTTCTGTCTCTGACTCTGACTATTCTAAGTACCTCACAAAGTGAAGCCATACCGTATTTGTCCTTCTTTTTCTAGTTTATTTTACTTTGTACAATGTCATCAAGTTTCATCTATATTATATCATGAATTATAATTTCCTTCTTTTTAAAAGCTGAATAATATTCCACTGAGTATATATGTCACATTTTCTTAATCCATCCATCCACTGTTTGATATTTTATTTGCTTCTACCAGTAGGCAGATTTCTTTTTTTTTTTACATTTTTTATTAGAAATTTTTAATGTACATCTTAATGTGATTCATTTTGACATGTTTTTCATTGTGACATTTCCATATATGCATTTTGATAAACATTATTCATATAGGTTACCCCTTACCCTCCCCTATGCTTCCCCCCC